>CM065394.1:27492500-27507500 GCA_033060915.1 Euryodendron excelsum | reverse complement strand
GGCTGAGGAAACGAGACTTGAATTTTTAACGGCCAATTTATCAAAATTCATGTCTATACAAAACCTGTATTTGTTTTTTATTTTTTTTGGGTCTACTATAGAGGGCTGTAAAACGAGCCGAGCCAAGTCGAGTAGTGTGTTTTTCAAGTTTAATTTGAAAACCTTTACAAGCTTAAACATATATTCAAGCTTGGATTATTTAACTTTTAACCCGATCTCAAACGAGTTTTAATCAAGTCAAACGCAAACCGAACTTATAAACTTATCAAGCTTCAAAATGTATTTAAGTTTGAGTTGTTTATATAACGAGCTGATCTCAAACGAGTTTTTAACAAACCCAAAGCGAGCCGAATTCGAGTAGCTTGGTTCGTTCTACAGTCCTAACCGCAAGCCATAATTATTGCAAGCCAATCCAAATTTTAATTGGCCCACATGCCCACCATTTGGGTCCTAAATAACATCATGGGCCGGTTTACAGCCTTTTGTCGCTTGATTTCAACCCCCTCAAAACTTTCTACCTACCCTGTGGGCTTTGTTTAGTTCTATCGGCCCAAATAAAAATTTAGAAAACTTCACTAGAATAGTATAGTTGTGGTATTTTTGTTAATTGAAAGCTCTTTACTAGATACTTTGTGTTAGCATGATAGGTTCCAATTTAAACATATCATTTTGTATAGAATATATATATATATATATATCTTTGCTGCATAGCATTACTCGGGCCAAAATGGACTATTAAGTTTTGCAGATGAGGGTGGCTTGAAATATTGCATTAATTTTGTTTTAACAATAGAAGCTAGTCGTGCGAATTGTGCATGCGGTAAATAATTAAGACAATTACTCAGAATTAAGAGTAGTGGGAAATATGGGATTTGGATCCTCTAGTATCGATTCTATAGTTGGAATAGAAAACTCAAATTCCATTAATCAATGGACTAGATGACATAATATGTATCGGATATGTTGCCAAAACTACGTTATTTTACATTAAAAAATTTTATTTTATATACAACCATAAAGTCATTTATTTTCAATTAAGTTTTAAGTCAGCTCATTCCAATCTTTCATTTTGATTTTAATTAAAATGTCAACTTCACAATTAATGAAATGGAGATGATTGTAATAAAGATGAGATACAAGAAATGTTCCATTGGCATTTTGTCAGATTATGTTGGACATTACACACACACACAAACCAAGAGAAGCGCTGGGCTAACTTGTTAATGCATATATATATACACAAAAACACATGCGTTTCGGTGAAGGCAAGTTTAGATGCAAATTAAACCGTCTGGTTTCTTTCATGGCCATTTTATAAACCATGGAAGCATTCAAAGTAGCCATAGAAACTACTGTTTACCACATCTTCAGACAGCTGCATCTCTTGTGGCGGAGCATGTTTTAATCACTACTTTCTAGACCTTGAAGAACACTTCTGGTACCGCGCGATGAATGGGATTATGGAAGGTGGATTACCATTTAGGCCAGACGTTAATGGTAATAACCTATAGTTGCTTATGGATTTCTCATCTTGTAGAAAACTAATTGGCTTTCAAGCCATGATTTGAAGTTATGCTTTTACCTGAGAGAGAGAGAGAGAGAGAGAGAGAGAGAGAGTACAGCACATAAAAATTTTGACGGAGGATACATTCTGAATAACTGGACATGTATTGGGGAAAAGTTTCAACTTGTTTGCGGAGGAAACATACGGGTACTTGCAATATATGTACTACTTCTACTGTAAGAAGTCAAGAAAAACCTTAACAAGTTCGATTGTAATACATATTCTGCATGATGCTTGCTTTGGGGATTTTATTGGAGAGCAAGTACATACAAGTTAGGTAGCATGGAAGAGAAAAAAGATTAAATTACATGTTGTACTCTTGTATTTTATATCAAGTTCTATTTTAAAATTTTTACTTTTAATTGTAACAATTAAACTATTACATTTCTAATTTGTTATAATGTCAATCTTTTATTTGAAAAATTAACAGAAAATTCACATGTGATAATTACATGACTTTTTTTAAGACACAAAAATTTAAAATTCAACTATTTTTCATTCTAAAAACTTACACGTATTGCACGTGAGTTAAATTGAGAATTTTAATATAAAGCCTAATTACATTATATAAATCAAAAAGTTGATTAAACTTTTGATTTTAGAGTTATTTGAGAGGAATTTATAGTAAATTATCACAAAGAAGCATAACTTTACATCTTTGTCCCTTGAAAAATGCAACGTACTTATCATATGTGAATTTTTTGTTTATTTTCTAAATGAAAGTTAGTTTAAGATTGACATTGTAATAAATTAAAATTGTTACAATTAAAAATGAAAATCTTGAAATGAAATTTGATATAAAGTGCAGGTGTGCAAAGTATAATTAACCCAAAAATATTTACAATGGAGCTTCTTCTCTTTGACAGTTTTGTACTTTAATATTTATTCGTTTGCTTCTTTGTTTTTTTCCCAGCGCAAAATTCATGTTTGAAAAATATACACATTGTGACTGCATATGTGCAGTAGAAGCATTGTTATTGTTGAATAACTATAGAGAAACATGGAGGTTAACAGCCTGTTTGAAACATGGGAGATGGAAAGGACAAGGAAAAGGAGAGGAAAGAAAAAATGAAGAAAAAGAAAAGAAAAAAAAGAAGGGAAAATTTGAAATATCTTTTTCTCTCTTCCTCTCTCTTCTTTCTCTCTACTCTCCTTTCATTTTTTTTTACAAAATCAAACAGAAAAAAGATAACAAACAGTATTTTCTTTCTCCTTTTCTTCTTTTCTCCAAGTTTCAAACAGGTTGTAAGGGAACAAGGAAATATTATAGACAAAAAACAAAGGAAAATTCTATTCTTCAATAAAATTTGTATAAAAAAATTTATAAGAATGATGTGGCATTGACACTTTTATAATTAAGAGTCAATATTTTGTATTAAAGTAAATGGTTCTCATTCCACCATTTTCATGTCTATACATATAAGCATAATCAGTAAAAGAACACCAATTGTTACCTAGAAAACAGAGAGCATTAGGTGTAATAAACCACTATAGCTATTATCCATTTCTCCCTCTCTTTTTTTCGTCTTTTTTATCTCCAGGACAAAAGGTTATGCAAATGCAAATGAATTTCCATCATCTGTAGTCTTCTTAAGATGCAGTGGTACTGTAAGATACTAATTAAAGTTGCATTACTCAAACAGAGAACCCAAATAAAGGTATAACCAAGATTCAGAAAAATTAATTATAATGAAATGGACTCCTCAACCCCTTCTTTATGCAGACTTTCCTGGACATGTTCCAATGACTTGTATGACCTTTTGACTCTCAAACTGAAAAGGCACAGCTCAAAAGGCATCATCTGAGAACATTAAAGCTAGTTTATTTGCAAAACACATAATAAAGATGCAACCTTATATAAGGCAAAACAAGGCCAATGTCTCTTAAAAGGGTCAAACTGATGAAAAGCATCTTGAATCACACCAAAGCAAACACTCTTTATAATAAAATAAAAAATACAACTCTTCTACTAAATTTATACAAAAAAATTGCACCAAAATCAAAATGATATGATTGTGAATGAATCTCATTCAACCAAATTATCTTAGCAATAAATTCTGTATAAATTTTCTAGTTGTATTGTATTTTTATTATAAATAGTAGCATACATAGTGTACATTTGTGCAGTAATTTGCATAAAAGCACAGAAAAATTCCGCAATTGTAGAATAAGGGGCTGGATGGTTGAGATGATTCGGATATGTACAGAGCAAAAACTGATATGAGAAAATGCAAGAAATGGGATTCAATGCAAACTTGAGACAGTTAATTGAGAGGAAGGCCAAAAATGACATTAATAGAATTATAAGGTATTTGACAATTAGTAATTTTGCTTCCGAAGTATGTGAATTAATTTCAACCGAAAAAAGAAAGAAAAAAAAATAGGAGGAAAATTTGGAATTTGTGATTCAAGGGCATAACAACGTGCTTCTCACTCATGAGTTCTCTCTATAGGAATTATCTTCTATCATGCATATGGGTAATGCATTACCTAAAGACAGGTTACTTGGGGAAAAAAACTTAGAATTTTACTTTGATATATGACTTTTAAGTGCTTTTGCAGACAAACCCCAGTCCTTAGTACAATTTGAATGAGTACTTCGATGAGAGAGAGAGAGAGAGAGAGAGAGCCTTTTTCGTATATTTCCACCAAAGAAGAATCGGATATGCATTTACGTATATGCCACCAAGTTCTAATCAATTACACTACTCTAACATCACACCTTGATGCAATTAATCCTCATAGTTCTTGGTTTCTCACATTTTCATGCTTGTGTATTCTATAGATATATCTTATATGCATATGTCGATGTATAAGCACAGAAAAGTATAAATACACATCCAATGGATGTTTAAGGCATGCACCTAACCTGCAGAGCTAGAGTGTTAGGAGCATGGATTTCCCTGTGTAACTTCATAATTACCCCTTTCATAAAGATCGTATAGAATAACCACAGATTTCCAGATGAAAATGGATAAATCAGAAGTGACTCAGTGAGAACTAGCAAACCCTAATTCGAGAAGAAGAACCCTAGTTTAGGGTAGACATGGTGCCATGATAATTAAATTCCTAAGATCATGAAAGTCTTCTCCACAATATGTTTGAGCCAACAGGGATCAAACATGAATCCAACAAACCCCAAAAAAATTGGAAAAAAAAAATTCATAGAGTGCAACCAGAAGTTCTCATCAAAGCCAAGCATGCATTAATGGATATCACATAGCATTAAAAATGTTTTCTTGCTCTCCAAACAGCCCAAAGTGCATAGAATTAAAAGTACCAGTGGAAAAAATTAAAGCAAACCAAGATAACTAATACTAAGACTTAAAAAAGTGAAGAAACCCATGTAGCCAAAGCTTGTAGAAAACTTGTATGAGTTGCTTGATCTAGCAAGCAAATCGGACCGAGACGCTTGATTCCCCGAGAGATTGGAAAGAATTGTTGGAGCCTTAGAAGATGAAGACCCTTCTCTCAGAAATGACTGAAAGTCAAAACTAGGGTTTGTGTTTGAGCTAACCCTTCTTCATCTTCAATATCACAATCATCATCATCTTCGTCTTCGTCTTCATCTTCATCTGCTTCTTGTTCTTGTTCTGCTTCTGTGGGATGGGTTATGTTGTGGGGTTGGTGGATGATAAGGAAAGGTGGAGGAGTGAGGGTGTAATGATGGTGGTGGAGAGTCAGAGGATAGAGCAAGGAGGAGGGCTTCATGATTGCTGTTGGGGCTGCCGTTGAAAGCGTGAGGAAAAATCCAAGGTATTGCGTGCCCTCTCTCTCTCTCTCTCTCTCTCTCTCATAGTCTCATGTATATTATGTATATAGATATATATATATATATATGTATATATAATTACAGAATTATCACATTACTCATGGTGCTTGCTAGCTTTTTTATGAACTAAAGATTCTACACCTAGTTACATGAGAAAACAATGAGATGTAATACATATAATTAGGGCGGTAACTCGTTTGACATCAGTTTGTTATATAAACAAGACACGCTTAAATATATTTTATAACTCGTTAATTTTTTAAACTTTATTCTTACCTCGAAAAATAATAATACAATAAAAAAATTTAAGAATAAATTACATTCACCTTCTTTAAGGTTTATAATTAATACAACTTGCTCTTTGAAATTCTAAAAAAGCCATTTCCCTCTTGAGGTTTAAGTTACAACTGCATTTTCCCCCACCTGTTAATCAACTATTAAATCCTTAACATAACATATATGATGTTAGCCCAAAAAAAAAAAAAAATTCATTACCTAAATTGCCTTTAATGTGCATCAAATGACATAAATAAGTTTTTTTTTCCTTTTGAAATTAATTAGTGTGTTAATTTTGAGCCTTCTTCTGATGGGCCTTATTTATTTGGACCACAATCTTTTTTTTTCAAAAACGATATAGAAATTATATAGAACATTTGTTATAGTATATAAGATCAAAAAAATTTGGTGCAATTTATTTTCTTAAGCTAAACCGGTGTCTTTTTAATATAAGTTAACTAACGTTGTTGTTTTTTATATTACTTTTTATAGGGTATTTTTTCTCATATTGACTAAAACTTTTTTTTTATAAAAATTTATAAAATATGTATAAGTCCTTAATTATAGCATTTAAAGTATTAAAAAATTTGACACTTATAATTTATTTTGTTGATTAAAATGTTGTTTTATACATAAGTGGCATTTAATTTGCACTAAAATCTTGTATTACTAATGCATCTTTTTTTTCCTGACATTACATATATTTTGTTAAACAATTTAACGGTTGACTAACGGGCTGGAGGTAAATACAAATGTGGCTCAAACCTTAGGAAGGGAGATAACCTTTTTAGAACCTCAGAGAATGAGTTGTATAATCAGAAATCTCAAAAGAGGTGAATGTAATTTGTCTAAAATTTAAACTAGTTGAGATCGGCTCGTAAACTGCTCATTTAAGATCGGCTCAAGAGTTAAACAAGTCAAGCTTAAACACAATTTTAAGCTCGTTAAAGTTTTTAAATTAAGTTTGAACAATCTATTATTATGCTCGACTCGACTTTTTTAAAGCCCTACATATAATGTTGCCTAATGATTCACTCTTCACCCACAAAGGTGCAATTACGCTGGTGGGCACTCCCTACAAGCCAAGGCTAAAAATTACTCTTTAAAGTGAATTACCAAGTAAATTAAACTTTGTTAAGGAACATTGTGCGACAGCCGTTGATAGGGTGCCACGTAATTGGCTATTGATGTTGTAATTTGTAGCTAATTTGGTTGAAATATAAATATATTATATTATGTCAGTTTCTTTTTTTATCACGGCAAAAGGCTGTTTCCGACCGTATATGGGGAGTAGATGAAATATGCTTGTAAAGCTTTATTGGGTTTAGGTAAAGATGGAATTTGGCAGGCCATAGATAGATAGAGAGAAAAGATAATATGACGGATAGGACCATAGATCGAACTGTGGAGTGGCAGAGGGAGAGAATCAAAAGAAGAGAGAGAGAGAGAGAGAGATGTGACTATTACCCTGTGACCTACTGAACATAATGGCCATTTTGCCAGCCTGCGAAAAAAGCTTTTTGGTAATAGTAATGGAGACAAAACTCTTAGTTGCTGTTCCTCAAGTGAAAATAATCCATAGTTTACAGGTCAAGGATAAAATTCTGAAATAGTCATATAATGGATGGGCTCTACCCAAATATTCCCTCTGTTTGGTCTGATGATTTTAATAATACCATCCTAATTGCCGGTTGAAAACGTATATACATATATATATATATATATATATATACATGTTGTGAGGTCATGAATGACTTTCAAAGTGAATGAGCCGATTGACAGAAGTCAAAGTCGAATTCGAAACACAAATATTTTACTCTTCTTAATTTTTGGCATTTTATTTCCATTTCTCGCTCACCCTCGTACATGTAGAAGTTGTTTACAGTTACAGACCTTATTTACCTCAAGTACTTAATTTATTGTGCTCCCAAACTAGTTGTAATTAAAATGTAAAAGCTTTAGTTTTTTTCTCACTCCCTCCCTCCCTCAAATCTTTGATGTTCATATGCTGGTTGGCTTTGGAACATCTCAGTTAAATAAGGTTGAAGTTCAGAAGATGAGAATTAAAAAGAAAATTTTGCTATTTGACAAAAGGGGGAAAAGCACCTAAATGACATATGCATTGGCTTGAGGATCTCACCGTATCCCAAACAGGGACTTAATTTTTGAGATGTACACTTTAGGTTTAGAAAACGCCCATCTATAACCCCATGCCCAATGACTTTTATGTTTGACCCTGATAAAGTTACCCACTTGAACCAGCCTTTTATTTCACTTTCTCGTCCTCCTTGTTCTAATCTTTTGAAGGAAACCACATTAGTTGATGGGAAAGTTGAAACTCATGAAAAAGGAAGAAATTTTCCAGATACTTCAATCCCTTTTTTCACACCAAAGTTCAAAAGTTCACAGTAGTTTTTGTTTTTTTTTTTTTTTTTTTTTTAAGTCTCCTACTCATTTGGATGCTCATTAGACAGGGTGCTAGCTGTAATCTTGGAATTTTCCTTGGTTCTCCTTCGTCATTTCAATCTTCAACCAGTGCAAACATGCCACATTGCTGTTCTTAGTATCCGTTTGGTATTTGTTTTTTCAGATTGATTTTTTTTTTTTTTTTTACTTACAAGTCAAAAAAAAATTTTTTTTTTTGCTTATTTTATATTAAAAACAAAAAAGCTAAAAAAAATTAATTCTTTTGTTTATAAGTAAAAATAAATAAATAAATAAAATTATATCAAACGGACTCTTAACTCTCCCACGATCCCCTCCCCCCTCCCCCCCCCAAAAAACAAAAAAACAAACTACTATAACTATTATGTAAAATATTAAGTGACACAAATAGTCATAAATAATAATAATAATAATAATAATAATAATAATAATAATAATAATAATACAGGTTTTAGCTAGGAAATGTTTTTTCTCCTTTTTTGGTGCATCAAAAAAATAAAAAAGGACAACCAATGACTAGGAAATGATCACATCGGTTTCCCTCCCTCAGCGTATGTTTTTCTGACTAACTGTGGTTTAAGTCACATTATAATGAATCTGTGTTACTAGAGGGAGTAGACTAATTAAGAAAATGATATCTCATGCAAAAAAGAACTTATGTGAGACCTTTTGTATGTGAGAAAAGGTTGTGAATCCAACCAATTTTCTTATTTTTTAGGTATATTTGAGTGCCAAAGGCTTGGGAAGAAAAAAGGATGAGTCAAATTCATGATTATACTAATGGACGAAGCGCTACTACCATTCGACTAATTAACCTCTCCATTTCACAATGAAAATAACAACCAGTAATTTCAATTTCATGTCACAATAGAGAACTGAGTAGCTTGTGCTACTGCTGCCACTTTATCTTTATTTAATTACTGGTCATTTGGAAAATATGGTTCACTGTCTCATGTTTATGTGAATATTCTAGCCATCTGCTCATGGAATAGGTAGTGTGGTTAATCCAATTGAACCAACAGGAGGAAAAGAAAAAATTTATTCCTAATACTGTGACATGTTTGGCTCCCAAGAAACCCTATGATCATTACAAGGAGGAAAGTGAGTGAGTTGATAGTTGACACACCACCAATCCATCCATCCCCTAAGTCCTGAATAGTTAAGGAATCATTAAGGACCTAATCACCTATATATGCCGTAATCAAAAGGGCAACATGAAATAGCTCAATTCTTATATTCATAGTTCAAGTCATGTTGAGCCCACTAGAACCCTAACGAGTTGGCACACTTTGTAGTTCATGTTCTCGGCGACCTATTATTCCCACCTAGGTGACTTAATTCTTAGATTTTTCATCCTTTTAACTGGTAGAAGAATTTTCCAAGTTGCTCCAGTGCTGACTTGAACTCAGAATACAGAACAAGTTTTGATACCAAATATTAAGAATTCGACTCATAAGCCAAAAAAACCCAAGCATAATGGAAGCACATAACAAGACCAATTCTTATATTTCGTCTCATTTCGAAAATAATAGATAGACCAAACCTTCATTACTTTTGTTAAGAAATCCTGTAAAGTAAGGAGTGAAGTTAACCGAATAATAGTGACATTTCTACCCAAACCAAGAGGTCATGGGTTCGACTCATTCTCCTTTCCCTTTGACTTTGACTCTTCAATATACCCAAACAAAAAAAAAATCCACCAAAGTTCAAGTTGGATAAGTATTATGAAACAATATAATCACAATGGTTTGGGCACGAGCAAAAGGAAATTTGGGTGCAATTACTTGTATAAATAATTGTATGAAGGCAGCCATTAAAAGATAGTTACATTTGTAATTAAAACAAAAAAAAGTTTTTGTTGTTAATATTAAAATCAGCACTCTTGATCAAAGATGGTACTCAAAATGACTAATTGCATCACCTGTACATAAATAATGAGTTGTGCGGTGAAAAGATTATATTTGGCCAGTTGGTTTTCAATAAGGAAAATAACTTAAGGTATACGCAAGTAAAAATAGTCCAATGATTAGATAGTACTGGCCCTGTATGTTTGCAGGATATATAATGATATATATAAGAAAATGAGGGATAAATAATATTGTGAGATTAGAAAACTAATGATGAGTAATAAATAATACCATGATGTGATGAAGAATTACTCGTACTATGTTTGGTTAGAATGGGATGACGAATGAGATAACCGATAATATGTTCATTGTGAGGGTTTTTTCCCAAAATAAATAATTTAGAAAAGCTTTTTCCCAAAATAATCAAAGGCAAAATATTATTTCTGAAATAAGATAAAACGTAATTTTGAGTTGCGTTTTTAGATAAAATGCAACCTTAAAATGCATTTTATACCAAACTTGCAAAGCCTGCAAAAAGGTATGACCCGATTCCTAACAAAACATAATTTCTATCTATGTTTTGTCAAAAAACGCAACCCCTAGTTGCGTTTTCTCACCCTTTTAATTTTTCCCCACGGCTTCACTCCCTCATCTTCATCTCACTCTCACCCCTCACTCTCTCCACTCCCTCTCTGTATCCTCGCGCTCTCCCCCCCTCCCTCATCATCTCCCGTCGCCCCCCCTTCTTCTCTCCCCCCCCACCCCCTCTTGTTTCTCTTCCTCCGACTCCCTCTTTGTGAACAACTCTCTCGGCTAGCTCTCCTCCCTCACTTTCTCTATCTTTTTTTTGCATTGCAATAAGGTAACAAGATCTAATACATTTGACAGATTACTAACTCTTTATTATTTTATTTGTAGCCATATTTACTGCTCCTGCTACTTCAAGAAAGGATTTCATTATTTTGCAGACTAAACCAGTTAATCAATTTCATTGGTAAAATATTTTATTTATTTATATTGGTAAGGTAGCTATTATTTTTGTCGTGGTTAGCATGATTATTTATTTATGTTGGTAAGATAATTTTATTTAAATATATAAAATTGAAATTGTTGTAATAGTTTAGTAAAAATAATAATGAGTAAATATTATAATATCAAAATTGTTGGTAAGATAGTCATTAGTAAGATAGTTATTTTATTTATTTATGTTACTAAGATAATTTTATTTAAATGTATAAAATCGAAATTGGTGTAAGAGTTTAGTAAAAATAATAATGAGTTAAATAATTAAATTTAAAAATGTGTTAGTAATTAGTAATAAAATATTATAATATCAAAATTGTTGGTAAGATAGTAGTAAAAATAATAATGAGTAAAATAAGTAAATTTAAAAATGTGTTAGTAATTAGTAATAAAATATTATAATATCAAAATTGTTGCAAGATTTTAGTAAAATATTAATTAGCAATAAAATATTATAATATCGAAATTGTTGTAAGAGTTTAGTAAAAATAATAATGAGTACAATAATTAAATTTAAAAATGTGTTAGTAATATCGAAATTGTTAGTAAGATAGTAGTAAAAATAATAATGAGTAAAAATAATTATTAATTAGTTTAAGTAAATGTATGACGTGTTTGTGCGATTATATAAAAATAGGTGCAATAATAGATAAAACAATGGCCATGATGTATTGGGGTGGGGAAATAATAAAAGATTGAGATGAAGGAATTATATGTAACATCGAATGTCGGGCATGTCACAGCATCCGTTGCAATTGAAAATGTCTGAACTAAAAGCAATGATAATGCCTATGATTAGTAAGGATAGACAACATATAAAACTTAAAATAATATACATATTTCTATATAGTAATGAAAGGGGTTGATCAAATATAAGAAAGTTCTGATCAAAGATGACCGGATATTAGAAATTGCCTTACAGCTACCACATAAAAAGCCATGGATGAAATGCATCAAGCTATACATCGACATAGAGAATGCAGTAGTAGATGTGGACCTTGCAGCAGATCGAATGTGAAGTGACATTCAGGGGTATGGAAGGATACTATCAGATGAGAGAGATATGTCAATAGCATGGAATTTCTCGACAATTTTGATATTTGGGCAGGACACTGTTGGCCACAGTGATCCATATTCATAATAATTGGACTAATATGGTAACATGATTCATTTGCAAAGCACGCAGCAAAGTTATTACCATGGTTTATTCATTGATTGTGGCATTAGGTCGAGTAGTATGTCACAAAATTGGCCTACCATAGACATCGCTGGTCCTTTAGAAGAGCATTCGATGAGACATAGTCAAGGTAAGGATCTAGTGCAACATATGGTTCAATCAGGGCGCCAATCCATTTCCATACAAATTAATTTGAATGTAAGGTCTCCGAATACACAGTCCGAAACATCAGATGAATATATAGATGTTGCTCTGATGAACGATTCCGATGACGATGTTCAACAACAACAAGAGATCCTAATTTCGTATTTCACCACATTACCAAAGGGATATGATGCACATGTACCTGGTAGGGATCAATTTTGTCGTGGCCCTGTATGGGATATGTAGAATCCCAATTTTCAAACGGGAATGTTGTTCAATGATAAGGTAGCTGTGAAAGATGCATGTATAACGTATCACTTGTATAACAACAAAGAGTATTCGGTTGTTGAATTAACTACAAAACTGTTCAAAGCAAAGTGTGCACATAACTGCCCTTGGATACTTCGTGCATCCACCAAAAGACATAGAATGTGAGAGGTTACGCAATAAAATGGGCCTCATAATTGTTTGTACAGGATGCCAAATATGGGTGCTTCGTGCGTCCACCCCCCGGTATGACAGACAACCAATATATAAGATTCTCATGGGAAGACTTACTTGATAAACGGTGTGAGTAAGAGATATATTATCGACAGCATTGCATTCGTATCCCAAAGGCTTGTTCAACTAACCTGTGGGATATAAGATCACTTACCAGCAAGGTCATTACAGCATTGGAATGTGAGATTGATCAAATGTAACGAAGATTGGACAAGTATCATTTCACAGAGCAAGCGAAAACAAAATGTGTTGATCCAACACAACGAATACTAGAAATGATTGAAGATCCGTTGTTAGTTTTTGACCCAGAACTTTCAAACTTCTCAGAAGCAGAAGCCGACGATGACTTCGTCAACTATTTACCTAGTAGCCTTTCTGTTAGCGGCAAACTAATGTTTTGTTACGAACATAGTCCATAAAACTTATTTCTGTTTTTAAGGTTATGGCTAGGGCTACGGTTTGCATAATTATTTTCTTAGCAAATAAAATTATATGTTACAAATTGTTATTTTCATTTAAGACAATTACAGCATTTAGGGGTTCTATGAATTTTCTAACACCACAAAAAATGTAATTTCGTGAACAAATTGTCTATGTTTTTTTAGCTATTATATAATAAAATTTTTAAAATAAAAATAGCCTACATAAAACTTTGAAAGGCAAGAAAAAAAATAATATGCATGAATGAAAATTTTAAAATAAAAAGATCGTACATTAAATTTAATTATTTTACTCATTATTATTTTAATTATTTTACTCATTATTATTTTTACTAAACTCTTACCACAATTTCGATTCTAATATTTTATTACTAATTACTAACACATTTTTAAATTTAATTATTTAATCATTATTATTTTCACTAAACTAATTACTAACACATTTTTAAATTTAATTATTTTACTCATTATTATTTTTACTAAACTCTTACCACAATTTCGATTCTAATATTTTATTACTAATTACTAACACATTTTTAAATTTAATTATTAAATCATTATTATTTTTACTAAACTAATTACTAACACATTTTTAAATTTAATTATTTTACTCATTATTATTTTTACTAAACTCTTACAACAATTTTGATTTTAAACATTTAAATAAAATTATTTTACTAACATGAATAAATAAAATAACTATATTTATTTTAAATAAAATATAGAATTAGTTATTTTAAACAAAATATAGAAAGAATATATAATTAGTTAGAAGGGGGGAAAGAATATAAAAGAATATAGAATTAGTTAGAAGGGGGGGGGGGGGGGGGGGGGACGAAGCAGCAGAAAACGCAGGTTCGGCCTACGTTTTCTTAGCTTTTTTCCCGCTTTGATTCTATTATAGAAAATGCAATTCAAGATTGCGTTTTACCTTATTTCAGGAATAACATTTTGCCTTGGATTATTTTGGGAAAAAACCCTCATTGTGTTTAATGAAAAAAGAATGCGAAATGGAAGAAATACATGAAAATACTTTCTTGCCCCTAATATAATATATTTTACAAAAATATAATATAGTGATGTGAGGGATGAGCAAAATGGGCATTTTATACCTTATCCTCCACCTCAGTATATGGCATCCCACCCCTCTCATGAGACGTCTATTTCTCCATTTTGGGAGATTATATCTCCCATGGGAGATGTAATCATCGATCTTTTTTGTTTTTAAACAAGGGATTAGGTAGGGACCACGAATGAGATATCCAATTCGGTGCTCCTAATCCCTCAAATAAACGGGCCCTAAGTACTAAGTAGTACTTCCTACTTAATAGTGACATTTGGTGTGCAAATATATTAGTAATCTAAATTTTTGATGTAATGAAAAGATTTTTAATAAAACATCCTATCATATTTTGTTATATGGTATTTTTTCTTAAAAGTATCTCGCTACTATATTAAAATTCAAGTTGCTGATATATTTATATATCACATATCATCATTTAGTAGGAATTATTACTGAATACTTAGTACTTAGTACTACCTTATGAATGAACAAGTTGACTACACCCACATTCAAGCTAGCCGAGTTTGGTTGTTGTGTCGGTTTCTGAAATTGCATATACCGTATTTGATAAACTAATTATGAAAAATAGTTCTTAAGAAAATTTTCTACTGCCTCGTTTTAGTAACATTTTTGTTCTTCATCTTTCATGCTTGGAATACAAAAAATAATTTTTTATTTTGTTTTTCTTGTTTTCAAAAAAAAATGAAACATGAAAAACACAATCATTTTCTTTTTTTTATGAAAACGA
>CM065394.1:27240000-27490000 GCA_033060915.1 Euryodendron excelsum | reverse complement strand
CTTCATTTGGAACTTAAATTATGCGTTAATAATTTCCGTTTCGTTAAGAATCCTATGTAGCATATTGCTGAAATGTATTGAGTTTTGGCTGTAGTAAGAAAGTTCTGATTTATATATGGAAGAGTTTGATGGTTTTTATACCTTTCTGTTATAAGTTTCTATTGGAACAGTTTCTCCATAACAACACGTGTGAGTCATTACAAGTTTCTAGATCTCTTTGGGGCTGCAATCATGGGGAAAATTTGATTTTACTACAGAATTACTCTCTGTCTAGACTAGTCCAGTGTGACCTTGTTTTGGGGCATTTTCTCAGCACACAACTGTAATGTTTTTGGGTGTTGCATGATTGTTAGGAATCTAACAGGGTGTTGTTCTATGCAGTTTTAGGTTCTACTGTCACAAAGGTTACAGTGTTGCTCATTCTTGATTAGGGTTCCATGGAATAACAAGACCTTGTTGTTTAGGATTCCCAATTTTCATGTGAGAATCATTCATCATAGACCCAGAGAGATATGTGATGTCTTGTTTCGTTAAAGAGTTAGGGAAGCTATCATAATGTAGCTTCCAAGCATGCACATGGATAATCAATTCAATGGAATCATTTCAATCTTTAGCAATAAATAGATTTATTTGAAGTAACTATAAAAACAAATTTAATTCTTTTGATATACTTTCCAATATAATATGGAATTATTTCCTTTTCAAGGGATATAAATGTGCCAGCCTGGGACTTTTTTTTTGCGTCAATGTGTCTAATAACATGATGAACTAGCCCGATATGTCATTCTTCTTGTTTTTTTTTTTTTTTTGGTAGCTATGACTAATTTCCCTATTTATGCATGCTAACAGGAGGAAGTTAGAAGAGCAGAAAGAGCCTTTCATTTGATGGGTGCTTCTATTTTGCAAATTTGCTCTGGTATGTCTTCTCATTTCTGCTCTATATAGTTATTTTGTACAGTAATTGATAATAAAATGAGAAAAGTTGATCAGTCAGTTGATGGCTTAAGATGGCTGCAGATATTCATTCTAAGGTACACTGATAAACCTAAACATAACACATATTCTGCAGTACTTTTATAGTTTATGTGAAACAGAGTAAAGTTTGCTCCCTTTATCAATACTATCCAATTTAGCCACTCTAACATGGAAGATCATTGTCTTCACATAAATCTCTATAAATGTTGAGTCCTGAGTATCAAACCCAAATCTTTCCTTCTTGAAAATATTGAAGCCTTGCAAATCATTTAGTATTTTGGATGGTCGACCTTAGTGGATTTGTTAACTGCATGGACGATGTTCACAATAGGCTCGTAAAATCTGCTTATTGCCCCAGCTTCCCTAGTAGAGTTTTGCAAATATAGAGTATCTTGATTCTTGACTAGGTGGCTTATTGGGAATGACGTTGGTTTCTGTTTTTGGCTATAATAAATCATGGACTGTAATGGAAACTTCTTTGTTGGATAGGTTCTCAATGTTAAATCTAACTGCAGTTTTGTGGTCATCTTGGATCAAGCTGACTACCTTTGAATATGTATTTTCGTTCATGATCCAAATTCCAAACTAGACTTATTAACACCTCTTTTGTTTCATCTAGTGGAATCACATGGGCCTCATGGACAGAGAACTGCCATCATATGTTCAAAAGATGGCCCCACCCCAAGGAAATATCCCCGTGTCCCAGGTACACCAGCGAAATCACCGCTGTAAACAATTTAGACGTCTGGTCTGCCTTCTTTTTAAAATTTTCTATCTGTAACACTAATGTCTTCATATTAGATGGTACATTCTACAATTGATATATGGAAAATATGAAAGCAAAATATGATCCTTTATTTGACATAATCTATTTGTATTTCATGTGCAATTACTCATTGATATCCACCTCTCTCTCTCTCTCTCTCTCTCTCTCTCTCTCTCTCTTATTGATTGTTCAGTCATTTATTACTTCTTCTGATGAATTGAAAAATGTGATGACAAGTGAGATTTCTGAATTATGTCCCAATTCATGATGCCTTGTATAGAAAATTATTTTCCTAGAACATGTAAAGAATGGTGGAGAGCAAAGATAAGAACAAAGATTGAAAAGAATACTGTCATATAAGGCAAATAACTGAGACCTATTTTCTGCTGGCAGTATTATGGATTTTGTAGTTGATCGGAAACTTATCAGCAATACCTATGTTGAAGTTGTATATTTTAGTGAGGGAAATGCAGTGCACATCAGGGGACTCTCTGGGGATTTCTTCTTTCTTCAGGAAATTTTGGAATTCGTTTTTTGACTATACTTTTGATTCAGTATTTGCAAGAAAATTATGCTAGATAATGATGCCCCTGCCTAATTTTATTTTTTATTGGCCAATCCCATCTCTTACGAAACCATTGGTTTAATAGGGAGTTCCATGATATTTTATTTTGTGATAAACAACTATGGTCTCTCTCTCTCTCTCTCTCTTTCACACACACACACACACACACACGGGGAAAATATAACACACTGAGCAAGTACATACACACTCATTCTAGAAGGACAAATGTGCTATGAATGAATGGCTGTGCCAACCTCAAGAGTTGGAGTTAATCTAATACATAGTAGTGACACATGTATGTCTAGTCACTTATTTTACTCATTATTGTACTGAGTGAGAAAAATTAGCCTACCCAACATAAAAACCTCTGACTTGGCAGTTGGAAGGGAATTCCCCCGGTTTTTGTTTTAATTATTTGTCTTAGGGAACTGTGCCTTCAAACATATCATGACTTTGTCCTTGATTTGGCTAGTGTTTTTAACTCATAAAAAATTTAGGTTAAAAGTGATATTAATCTTTCTTCTTGACTTATAAAAAAATGCATATATATAGTCTTTCCTCTTCGCCTTGGCAGATATGTGTACAGTATACCAAAGTTAGCAGGGGTAGGTTTCACTAGAACGTGAAACAGGGTAATCAGGTTACCTTGTTTGGTTGATCATGTTTGGGCATAGTAATTAAATGGATCTGGTACCCTTCTTCTTCCCAGGTCTCATTTCAACTTTCCTTGCATCATAAGGGAGAGGGATTTGAAAAACAAGGGAAGTATTGGGTTAGATATACTTGGCATGGGAAAAATGACTTTTACCTAACTTCCGCTCCACTTGTCATAATTTAAATAGGTCAAATTGTTGAATCTCCTAATGAAACATTGTTTAACTCAGATATTTATAGCTTGTAGTGGTAGATTTCTGTAATTATCATCCTGCAACGGTGGCATCATATGGAGTGTACACTTCTATTATGGAAAGACATGTCTTTTTAAGAGTTTAGTCCTTTTTTTTTTGCTTTTGTTTGTTCAATATAATAGAGGAAACATAGGTTGCCTTCTTTTCCCCTAGAATTATGGGCTCTGTATAACTATGACTCTCTGTGAATAAATTACTAAATAAATAAAATCGGTGTGACTATCATGTTGTTTATGACTTCGTTGAAAGTAATGTATTAGTAGTGTTATTTATAAAAGGGAGATGCATTAACTAGTTTGCCTATTTGTACTTATCAAGAATTAAAGAATTTCTTACTATTAAGGGCATGTTTGGTACAATATTTTTGTCAAGTTTTTTTTAAGCTCACAAGCAAAAAAGCTAATTTTTTTATTTTTTTTTTGCTTTTTAGGCTTTACTTTAGCTAAAAATAAGCAAAAAAATAAAAACAGAAAAGCAAAAAAGTCAAATTTTTTTAACTTTTTTGCTTATAAGCTTAAAAAAAGTTAACCGAAAAGCTGGTAGCAAACGGACCCTAAATAAACTTTCCTTGTATTTTGTATTTTTTGCATGATATTTAGGACATATTCTTAGAAATCAAACTAACGAAAAAAGGAATAAGATGTTCAGAATGTAGGGATTTTCTTGAAGGGAGTAAGAATAAGTGTGAGCTTCTCTGATCCATAATTTACTAATTTTAATCCATGACTTGTATGGGCTAGTCTCTTTCGGGTCCCAGAATCCAACCAATCCTTGCATAAAACAATAGGACAGTCACAGCAGAGATTAATTTAGAGAAGCTTAATGCTTGAGAAGAACTAAAGCAAGGAGGGATCTCTTTGCCCCATACCCCCTCTCTCTTCCTTCGTTTCCTCCGTGAAGTTAGAGAAGCTTCGTTAGTACTATCAGCAAACAGCACTCATAATACAGTCAATAATATAAATAGCGCACTTCAAAAATTCGGGAGTAGTAATGGCCCATTTTGAAAGACCAAACTTGTAAAGGTTGGCTTAATCCATAACTTCACATGGGAAAACCAGAGATGTGATGGCTTTCAACAGGTTAGTTTACAGTGACTGTTGAATGAAACTCCCTCATGGATCCTGAGTTACAAGCATTACAAGCACCCTAATCCTAATACAATCCTTGTAAGAAAAGTAAAAGAAAAGACTGAAAGCGGACGAGAAGAAAATGAAAAGGATCTTCTCCAGAACTTATATACAGAACCGCACCGCGGAAGAAAAAGAAGGGGGAGTCCTCTAAAGGAGAGGAACGAAGATCTGCCAGACCTTTATGTCACAATCCAAACTGCCACTGTAAAGGATATAAGAAGATGTTGCATCAGATGGATTACAATGATCACTTGCCGTAGTTAGGCACCTGACGGGCCCTTTGTGCCCTTCCAAGACTGCCAAGCAAGAGTAGCATCTATCAACACCTCTCCAAATTCTAACAGTGTTATCCGCAGAACCACTACAAACTAAATCCGACACCACTGTCAAACACAATATAGACTTGGTGTGCCCCCTTAGCGCCCCTGCAACCACCATGCTACCATTATCCTTCGCCCAGACCACTATCGACCTGTCACATGCACCCGAATACAACACAGACCCATCTGTGCTCAGAGCAAGTGCGTTGACACCCGAGTTATGTTCATCTAGTGTAGCAACTAGAGAATGCTTCCTTTCTCCTGAGCTTTTCCTCCACACTTTGATTTTTTTGTCAGCTGATCCAGTATAAACATCTCCATCGTTAGATAATGCCACTGCATTTATTGCATCATCGTGTGCATTTCTTACTGACTCTAAGCATTTGAAGTCAGTTGTCTGCCAAATTTTGAGCGTTTGATCCCATGAAACTGAGTAGAGAAGGGACTCGTCCCTTGATAGGGCTAGTGCAGATACAGTGTCAACATGATGGACCCATGTGCATTTCTTGTGGCGTCGAATCTGTACGTGGTTCTTGGGTGCTAGAAGTCTCAGGGCACGGTCACTAAGTGTAGGGAGTGTGGCCAAGCGCGTGAACTTATGGTGATCTACTTCATGACTATCGATTTTCCATACTCGGATTTTGTGATCTTGATGAGCACTGAAAAGTTTATCAGCTAAAACTACTAGGGACTTCACAGCACCGTTTCCAGCGGCTACCATGTTGCCAGTTAAATTTTTATGATCAAATTCAGAGATTAATGTGTCGTGTTTCCACCATCGAATTTCTTTGTCAGAAGAGCCTGTGTACAGGAACTTTCCAGCAAGGGCAAGAGAGGATATGTAGGAGCCATGGCCTTTAAGAGTGGCGATGCAGTGGTGGTGGGTGGGATGATGGTGGTGTTGGCGATTGGGTCGTGGGATGAGGGAAGGAATTGATGGGAGGCTTTGCTGGGAATTTGGGGAGGTTGACTCTGGGTGGAAATAGTTGGAGTGAGATTGAGAATCATTGTATGAACAACAAGGTTGATGGTGTGACATTAGAGAGAGAGAGAGAGAGAGAGAGAGGAATAAATTTAGAGAGGAGTAAGGGGGAGGAAGCAAACTGGCTTAAATATATAGAGGAGGCAAGGGGCGTCAACGGCCTGCTCTTTTTTCTTGCAGAAGACAGAGTTGGCCTTCATGTTGTTTTAGCAGAAAGGCAAGCCAGAAGGACCCAGATTAGACTCTTTCAATTTGTGGAGCAAATTAGGCTCAGGTTAGCCTGTCAAATTGGTGGGGGTGTTTGTGGGGGTGGGGGTTATGTGAATTGATTTGGTTTGTCATTGAGTATCCACCTCTCTCTCTCTCTCTGTGTGGGGTAGAGGTCATTATCAGATGCTTTCATTTCATAGAAAGGGTTAGATATCATAGATCTTGGGAAATTATTTTACATTTTTGCCTTATTTTAGATTGTAAGTTTTGTCCCCACTCCCCATTGGTAGCAAGTTTGGTCGATGATGCTGTGAACGATGTATGGCTGTGATTACCAAAAGCTCATGATCTTAATGGCCACCTAGTACCCTGGATTAGGGTATCATGGCTCACCATTTTAGTCTTCTATGATTTTTTATAAGTTTGCCTGTATGGGTTTTACGATCTGTTGCAGGTCAACATGATGAATAATCTTATGGATCCATCATTCTCCATTGACGTCCAGCTTTCTATTAGGGTACCCTCAGTGGGTATCTCGTATCCCTAAAACCTCTCTTTTTCTATATTGATGTCCTGGTAGTGAAAGACAATCCTCTCTCTCTCTCTCTCTCTCTCTCTCTCTCTGAGTATGTTTTACACTACAAATTGTTTAGGCATGATGCACCCACACACATGTAATGCCAGCATATATGAGTTTTTAGGTTGTGTTGGGTTTCCTCATCGGATTGTTAAGCACCATATGGAAGAAAAATAAAAAAGTGTACTCAGTACTGAAATAGTTGGTGCTCACTTTAATGGTTTGAGTTTGTTGTTGGATAAAAATCATCATGATATCACTTGTTTTAGTTCTTATTGAAACCTTAATTGAAATTAACAAAGCTATACAGATATTTCTATTTCACAGACTGAATTTTCTCTGTTGCTAAATGAGCCATTATGGGGGAAAACTCAAATTTCAGCCCCTTGAATCAAGTTTCTCACAACAGTTCTTCTGCCAGCACCATCCACCACATGATCCTTTGTATAATGGTAGGATGCCTCTGAAGGCAACTCCCTTAGTTGAACAACTCTCTCTCTCTCTCTCTCTCTCTCTCTCTCTTGCAGTTTAACTTTTATATTGTGCCATTGAAACTGAGAACCCCAATTCTTTTGATCCTTAACCTTAATTTGGGAGGTACTCCAACATTTAGAACCATGTTCTTTGGTCTTTATATAATCACATACATAGGGGTAGATGGATGGCTTTTGGTAGAAAGATGGGGAGAGCGGGTGAGGAGGAGTTTGGTGTTTGGCTGGTCATAGATTCATCATGCATCAATAGGTTTAGGTCATAGGTGGAATCATCCCATGTGGGTGGTCGCGTATATGTCTAGCTTAATTTGCTAATTGCATTCTACACATTTATGTTAAGGTTATGTTTAGATCTCAGATCTGTAAAGGAAAAGGAAAAGAAAATAAAGAGAGGCTACTTTGTTTCTTTTATTTGGTTGGGTTTCAAAATGAGAAAAAAAAAAGGAGTAAATACTTGTTAAAAAAAAATCCAAAATTTTTTGTTCAATTATCCATAAAAAAAAATTACTATTCATAAAAAATTATTTAATAGTTTTGGAGTATTATGTCATCCTTACTCTATCTTTTACAAATATAATGGTTCTTATGTTGCTAGTTGTGTCAAAACACAATTACTATTGATCATACTCATCTCAAAACCCATCTAATAGGGGGATCCATTCACTGTATTTATGAGAGATGAGGTAAGGTGACATAACTACTGAATAATTTCTCATATGTATAAATAATTCCATTTTACTTTTCCTTATAAATTTATAATCCAAACACGACATAACAGTTTAAACTGATGAGGTGAAAACTTTGATTGATAGTTTGGGACCCTTACAACCGTTTTTCCTTGGATGATGTATGTACCTCCTCAATAGTGGTTATCACCATGCTCTTTTCTTATCTTTCTTTTTCGCTTTTGGAATCTCAGTCATAGTTCCTTTCAACACCCATGATGATTAATCCTTCCTTGATTGTGATTTGTTCTCTCACTTCAGGGATTGGCTTCAGTGGGGTCCAAGGCACTTTTGTAATCAAGCCAAGAAATACATAAATGAAAGAAGACTTCACCCCAAAGCTGCCCCCCACTCTTATAATGTTCACAATACAATGATACATTACCCTCTTGCATTGCACATTTGATTGTCCTTTTAAAAAAAAAAATATACTTTACACAAAATATAAAACCATCCCAGCAAACCATTTAGATATATGCATGAGGACCGAAAGGAATTTTTTCTAAAAAAGAAAAGAAAAAAAAGGACAATAGGATCTATGTTGTATTCAATTCAATTCAATTCATCTTGACATGGCAAACCAATTCAATTCACCCAACTCTATGTTGTATTCAATTCATCTTTCCATGCTCTATATTGTATTCACCAGCTTTTATTTGTGGGGTGGGGTACCAATTTCCTTTTAAAGCTATTTTATCTATAATAACTGAAAATAGAGCAGTGAGCTCTTCAATAATGCCGTCCTTTTGATTCCATTTCATACACATTGGTAGACCACCCTTTTCCACTTGTTGGCTTTAATGGCCCAGAAATGGGCAAGGGTCACTGGATTAGAAAGAATGCTATGATAGTTATTTTGTATGAATGTGGGTCCTCCTAGACCTTTCACTGTATTAAATAATTAATGTTGTGGGGCTACAAAGCCTGCGAAGGGTTCTTTTGTATGATTTCAGGGTTCAGTTTCACGTCTGAGCTTTGAGTCTTTTCTTAAATATTGAGGATGTGTTGGTCTAGAAGTAAATTTTAAAATGCACATTAATGCAGTGATGACCCTACATGGAAATCTTTCCACGAGCCTGAATTATTATGTAAGTACTACTGAGGTGGTTGAGTTGGGTTCAACAAATGTGTTTTCTTAAACAAGAGAAGGAAAAATGAAAAAAAAATTTCCTCCCCTCCCCTCCCCTCCCCTCCCCCAAATTCCAAACAGGCTGTAATTCTCTACTACATACATGTTTCAACTCTCCTGCTTGCTATTGCCAAACCTCTGCTTCAACTCAAGTCCCGGACCATCTCGCATCTATTCATCAAAGCTACAATATTACCTCCGAAAGCAAATTTGTCTTACATTCTCATTTTTCTTTCACTATATTTTTATTTTCTTTACAAAATCAAACAGAAAAAAAAATATATATATACAAACAAATATGTGGGTTTTTTTGTTATAATTTAGGTAAGTCTTAAATAACCCTCATCAAAATTAGGAAAACGCATCAAATTTAAATTTGAAAGCACAGCTACAATTTCGAAAAAATAAAATAAAATTTGAAACGTGCCCGCTAGCATGTGACTGTGGAGTAGCTTTTGAGAGTAGAAGACTAGCATCATCTAGCTTTGTTCATGTTAGAGGATTTTAGAAAACTAAATCACATAATTTTAAATTAGGATTTTAGAAAACTACATCACATAAACCGAATAGAAAAGATAAAAACCGAATCACAACAAAATTAGAACCACTTGATGAATAATAAAACACAATAACATAAAAATAGAAAAGCTATCATATAAAAATCGTGAGATGTGATATCATTATTCTAAAGTAACTATGTCACTCTACGTGAATGTACAATCGGGTATCAGATATCAACTGCTGTAATATACAACTCAATTATTTACAGTCTATTTCCTCAGAAGTCACCTCTATTTGAAAAATAATGAATTATTTCAATTGCGGTTGTCCATAAAACATAATATATAAAATATAAACTCATATAAAGACGATGAAAGAGCATGATGCAGATGTCTCAAGTATGATTCTCAAATATATACATCTCAAGTGTATCTCAATTATATCTCCAATGTCCGTCAAGTACATAGCTAAAAGAGCCTTTTACAGACCATAGAAATATATAGTCGTTACAGCTATTAAACCACCACAAAATCTGGTATAAACATGTCTCATAAAGTGCAGAATAGATACTCATAAACATGGTCATAAAATCTGTAACAATTTAAAATGAATTCTCCAATAAACTTTGTAATAAAATAACCAACTTAATAAGTAAATGATTAAAGTTCTGAAGCTTAAATAAAATAATAAAATTATTCTAACAGTTCATCCTTCCCAACCACCCAAAAAAAAAAAAAAATTGGTAGTGTTTTTTAGTTTGAGGTTGACGATTGAAACTAAAAATATAACACGAGCATTTACATGTGCTCAATCTCATATATTTGGTATTTAAAAATTAGTGTATAACAAAAAATAATATAAATGCACAGAAAATACAGATGCCCTTTATGTTAGCATTTGCCATTAAAAAAACAAAAAGTCGTTACATGATTCGTATTTTTTCCAAAACATGTTAACTCTCTTCCTAACTATAAACACCTAGAAAATTACAATTTCTATTAGCTTTTAGTTATACCTTTTCATAAATAAAATTTTTGAATTTTGGTTAAAATTTTTCAGAAAATTAATTAAATAAAAATATTTAGTCTCATTGTAGAGAAAAACACATTGTCGAAGAGTGTAAAGAGTTAGATTGAGGTCAACCACATTGTAACATTTTTTTCTGGACGATAAACGCCTGCAAAATGCAAAAACGAGGATGGTCCCGAAGGTTCGAGAAGCTACCGCGGAGCTGACCCGTAACAATGCCGACCGTAGAATTGGTCCGGTTTTTATCCGCTGCGCCGAAGGAAGCGCCATGGCGGTGGTTAACGGTCAAAAGAGTCTGCAAATGCGTGAGCTAGGGGCTGACGACGACAAATACTCGGTTGCGTTGAAATTATCAAATTGCCCTTGCTTCCAATGTGAGGTTTCTAGAAAGAAAGTAAGAAAATTTAACAAACAAACAAGAAAACTAGAAAATTACTTCGAAATCTCGTTATCTTTATTTAGAATTCAGAATTTCGTGAAAAATAAAAAATATAACCCATGTAACTGTCACTGGGATTTGATTATTTACACAATTTTACTGTCATATGAAATAATTTTTTTAAATTTCACATGCTACTTTGCAAATGAAATGAAATAAAAAAATACAGATATTATCATTGTTTTCTTTTGTTAAGGATAAAAAATTAAAAATAGTCTCTTAAAACAAAACTGGTGGATTTTCGTTTTTGCTGGTTTAGTTGGGATCATGTTCAATAGGCATGGTTAGGCCTTAGTGCTTGTTTTTGCTGGTTTTTGTCTGTTTTTTCTTTTTTTCTGTTTCATTTCCCTTGCACCAAAAAATAAAAAAAATAAACCAGCGGAGTTAGAAATTTCGTCGAGAGGCGGCAACCATTATTTACAACCAATTTTTTTTTTCAAGTAACAACAAGACATGATTGAGAGTCAAATTAAAAATTATTTTAAAAATTATAAGTAAAATTTAAGGCTGGACATTTATAAATTTTTAAGGGACAAATTAAATAATATTTTTAAAACCATAGGTAAAATATAATTTATGTAAATTTTAGGAGGACATCTGCCCCGGCTCAAGCTCCCCTGGACTTAGTCACATTCATGTGACTTTTCACTACCATGATTTCAGTATTTGCACAGTTTTACGGTCATATAAAATAATTTTTCAAATTTTCACATTCAACTTTTCCAATGAAATGAAATAAAAATACATTTTTTTATCATTATTTTCTTTCCCTAAGGATGAAAATAGCCTACTAAAACAAAACCAGTATAGCCGTCTCGCCACTCAGGATTGAGAATCTGAGAGTGCCAATAAATCATCTCTCCATGTAGTTACAAGATTTGAGTTCAAAACTTTATTAGGGGAGAAAATAGGGATGAGCCATCAGTAGAAAGGGGAGGGTATTCTAGTCCTTTAACCTAAAATGTTGTCTACAGAGAATATCAGATATCTTCCTCTACGCGTGTTACGTTTTGAAGATTGACCATCAACCATCTATAGATATACATCTCCGGTTATATTATATTTATAGACAGAGCCTCCAATATCAACTGTCACTTTATCTTGAAAAACAGATACCCAATACTTCCACGCCTCTCTCTATCTTCTCTCTCTCTCTCTCTCTAGAATTTCATTCATTTTTCATTGGCGAAAAGCAAGGGATAGACTCCGTTGGAAATGGAAGCAAATGGCTCGTCTGGGGCATCGTGGGCCGATCAATGGGATTACAACCCAGACCCAGTTCCTGCTGATCAGACCAAGAAGAGCAGAGGTAGTGATTTTAAAGCCAAGTATGGGAAGAAAGTTGGGGAAGGCCTTGGGAAGACAAAAGCTGTGGCTTCAACTGGCATGAAGAAGGTGAAGGAAGGGACCTCCGTAGGCATCCAATGGATCAAAGAGAAGTACCACAAGAAAGCCCAGAAACGCTAGCTGATTGAACGCACCTATATATAAATACATGCATATATAGATCACATAGATATAGACCTCTCTCTTTCTTGTATCTCTTATCTTTGGTTTGAATTATTTCATTTTCCTTCTGTATGTTAGACTCTCTTCTATTTATTTATTTGTTCATGTAGATTATAAACTTGCATGAGGATTGCTTTGTTGTTTTTTTAATTTTAATTCCCGTAATCATTTATATGATTTTTTTTTTTTTTTTTTTGTCTTTCTGTTGAATACTTGAATTATATTAACTATTTGCACAAGTTGTCAGCAGTTTTTTTTTTTTTTTTCCCGCCTTCCTTCTCTTAACACATTATATACATATCCTTTGCATGGCATGATTCAGATTTCTCTTCATTTTTTCTTTCTTAGGTTTTTTTTTTTTTTTGAAACATCACAAACGAGTTTAATCGAGCCAAGTTTAATCGAGCCGACTAATGAATCGTCAAACTTGAATTGAAGAATTAACAAACCTAAACAAAAATATGTTCAAATTTAGTTTTATTTTCTAATCCAATTTCAAATGGGATTTAATTAATTTGAGTTGAACTTGACTAGTTTAGTATTTTATATAGTCTTAAAGTGTTTGGAAGCTTGTTGAGCTGAACTCCGAAAATTAATAAGTGTCAATTAAGTGTTCAACTTGAGTTGTTTGTGTCACCATTGTCACGAGCCGATCTTAATCGAATTTCTAGCGAGTCTAACATAAGTTCAAGTAGTGAAGTCATTTTACAACCAGGAATTCTTTAGTTTATCAAGATGGACTAGCTTAACGGTGTTCAAATTCTTGCTTTTTCCTTTATACAATTTTTTTTCCTTTTTTTGTGCCTGCGTTTATACTTATGGGCAAGAAATTTGGTAGTGTCGCAAATGCAGGATTGATCGTGTTTAGTTTAGGCTGTTGTGTTATACCAAAACAAACAAATAAAAAAGTAAAGAAAAATAGGTTCTCTAAGGGGGTTGATCCTAATTCCTAGATCCAGTCATAATTCATCTGTGATTAAAAGTATGTAATTTATTTATATACTTTCACTTCTATACTTTACTTCAAAATACCAGGAAAAAAGGGTTTTGTTTTCCATAATAATTAAGTGGGGTTTTGTTTTGAATAATGAAAACTTTGAGCTCAACTACATGCATTTTGTTTTAGGCAGCGCTGCAGCAAGCATATTTAAGTGTCAAAAAGCACAAGATAGAAAAGACAATAGTTTCTTTAGCATGAATAAAAAAATACCAACGGTAGCTTTGACATTTTCGGACCATAGTAAGTGACCGCAAATTAAGAGGCCAATAATTTGTGACGTTTGAAGGTGTCAGCTACCTTAGATTGATAAACTCTGTTGACATGGTATGTAACCTAACATATATCTATATAACAGGGGTAGCAAATAGGCGGGTTTGAATGGATTTAAATTGGGAGTTTATGGGTTATGAGTTAAAATGAGTTAGCTTAAATATATTCAATTAACAAGCGGGTTAAATTTGAACAAGCTTAATTGGATACAAGTGAACCCGTTAACCCAAAATTAATTCAATTTCAATATGTGATTTTTTTCTTTGTTTTTTTTAGGTTTGCTTTTCATCTTAGACACCATAGGCCCACTAAATAATTTATCATCAGATTCATTTTTTGTTTTGGGAGAGAAAGTAATTACCCACTATGCTACTCATTGTTGTTGATCGTGATTTTAAAAATAATAATATATAAACAATGAATCCTTAATTGTCTGCCCACTTATTTGTTTTATCATTATATTAGGTCAGTTAAACAGTTTAATTGTGTGCAATAGGTGGTGCTGGTGGTGGCAGTGGATAGAATACCGGTGAGAACTGATCTGTAGTATGAGTGTTATATACAGTCCCATAAATATTTGACAACACTTTGATACCGAGATCATGAGCAAATTAATTGTGTCCTCACTTTTTGGTACATACAAATTGAAGACTTGGTTTTCACAAATAGCCCAACACATGCATAAAATATATATAATGTATATATATGTATACGTATATGCGTAAGGTTAATTCTTTTTTTTTTTTAAGTATTAGTTTGCCAATTTTAAAAAGATTTGTCAACCTGTTGGCATGTGCACATTTATATATATAAAAAATGAAAGCTAGCTGCAAGATGTTGCCGAGTAGAGCATGCACATACATGTGGTGGTCGGTGGCGGCAAGCGGTAGGCGGTAGGCGGTAGGCAGCCATGGTGAGTGGGGACAGTGGGTGGTTTTTTGTGAGTTGGTGCTGGTGCTTGATAGCAGCTTTAGGGGTGATTGGTGGTGGTGGTGATGGTGTGCATCAAAGGCAAGAGACAAAAGGAAGATTTATTTTAAAATAAATACAAAAAAAAAAGAAGTAAAAATACATTTTTATTGGTGATAATATTTTTTGCAATTCTTTTAGCTAACCCTTTGGGTATTTATATCAAACTCATTTAAACTCTTTTATAATTGAGTTTGCATGATGCAACCCAATTAAGCCTATTAAAAAATTAAGGTGAATTAAGTTGAGTTTTAAATAGATAAAATTAGACAAATTCATAAACATGGGTTGAATTTGTTAGCCCTACTATATAATAAGAACCTCAGTTTTCTTAAAATGTCTTAAAGGTACGAATAGTTAAAATGATTCAGGTTCACTTTGCTTTTAATTCTACCGTCATGGTGAATTTTTCTCCTTTAAAGTCAAACAGGGTGCGCAACTACTGTTTTTTTGTTTATTTAGAGAGTGCAGTAGGCACATGTCACCTCTAATATTAAATAGTGACAAAATAAACTAGATTATTCTTTATTTGTTTTTAAATAAATATAAGATAAACACCACACAAACCTTAGTAATTACTTATTTCTTTAGATTACGAAGCATGCCAATTTTCAAGGTAAAAAATTTTCAGAATTTAAGCATCCGGAAAACATGTTGCACAGAGAAATCCCAGTTACGATCAAGGAGATCCCTGCAGTCACCAAAAAGAAGCAAGTCTGATTGAGTAAAAATATGCAGTTCGTGAATCAGTTTCAAGATCAACAGCACTAAACCCCATACTAAAAAAATCACCAATCTGCAAAAAATTATTCAGAGTTGTGTCTTACTGAAAAATTATTCAATACTTCTGGAGTATTGTTCGGTAGTGCTTCACCTTTCACATAAATGTGTAGCCCACTACCTATTAAAACAAGTAGGCTCCACTCTCATGTGAGAGGTGAAGTACCACTGGATAATGCTTCAGGAGCACCAAATAATTTCTCGTTCTTGCTCTACTACTCACATGAGAGTGGATCCTTTCACCTAGTGAATGGATCCCCTACCGATTAGGTGGGATAATGGGTCTCCCCGCCTATTAGGCGGGGTAATCTGCACCATGAATCGTACGGTCCAACAGCTCTAGAATCTCTCAAAAGTTTGGCTACACCAATCGGCCCAGGATGTCCTACCGCATAACTAGTAAGTTGGTAACATCATTGTTTATAAGTATACATACCACATAAATTGAGGTTAAGTATCACTTAAATTATTTAAATTTGAAAACATGGTACATTGACCTCATAATTTATCAATCTATATCAGTCAGTATCTTTTGTTAATAATCTGTTAGTAATTTATTAAAAAATAAGTAAAAATTATTATTTAAAAATATGATTTTTCTCAATCAATCATGCCTCAACTGGATAAATTCACTTATTTCACACAATTCTTCTGGTCATGCCTTTTCCTCTTTACTTTCTATATTCCCATATGCAATGATGGAGATGGAGTACTTGGGATCAGCAGAATTCTAAAACTACGGAACCCTAGCTAAAGGTAGCTTGTCTTGCCCAGGAGGTTAGAAGAGTTGAGAATAAAGTGGCGAACGAATGCATAACATATGGGAGTCTGCCGAACGGTTTGGGCGAATTTCAAAAGTTTCTCTTTTTGTAATAGTTATTTAATGGCTAAAATACCCTTTTATTAGAGTAATTTAATGGGTATTTCAGTCATTAAATAATTATTATAATAAGATAATGTTAATTTAGACTTAAAATCATATTTTTATAAACATATACAAGTCACATAACAATTTTTTATTAAATTTCCTAACAAATTACTTATAGAAAGTGTTGATTGATACAAATTAGTAATTTAAGAGTTAATGTGTCATGTTTTCGAGTTTAAGAAAGTTTAGTGATATGGAGTCATAATTTAAGATGTGTTTTCATAATTAACTCTTGTTTTTAGGATATTACTTTAGTTATGATCTTTATCCTCATATATTGAACAAATTATTTAGGGTGACCATTACACCACGTAATCATGCTTATGCAGTGTGACGGGTTATTCATGTGATAGTATGTGAAAAAAGAGACAATATTTTTTGAGAAATTATAAGTATTATCTTACTTGTATGGTGGGTTTTAAATTTGAAATTAACATCGTGTAAAAAAATTTATGTTTCACAATTTGAATGAAATGTCACACTATGTGTGCATGATGACTTAGTATGACAGTCACCCTAAATAATTACTCCATATATTAGAATGCCTTGTTGCAAGAGTACTAAATAAATTTTTCATGACATGACCCTGAGACTATCTTGCCCTCCCTTATAAGATACATCCTAAGAAAACCAATACACGCAAATATAAATCTATAAATCAAATAATGTTTCTCTTTTGAAAATTAACAATAGCCATCGTATCAGCATGGCAGGAATCATCATCTAACCAAAATTGTACATACTGCTGTTCAATAGCTTTTTAATACAAACCCTTTCTTTCTTGTGTTTTTTTTTTTTATTTGGTGGCCAGCTATCATTCATATAATATATAATTTGTAGATAGTAGTCTTGCACGAGTTTAAAAAAATAATCAATCGAAAGCTTGAATGAAATAGAAAATAAAAATAAAGAAAAATGGCATGGTCATCGTTATGGGCTTTTCTCAGGCTTTGGGCATTCCTCTGGTCTAGTGGCCAAGTTATGGGTTGTTAGAATGGGCTTTAACTTATTGTCCCAGCCTGATAATGTCTCACCCATTAGTAGACGAATTGCGCTCTGATACTTGAATTGATAAATTAATAGTAAATTCTTGTCAAATTAGTCAACTGAAGCAGTCAAATCAAGTTTGAACCACTAATATTTTTTTATAAATAATTTGAAATAGTAGTTGATTGTTACATGTGTTATTATGATATTAAAACACAAAATTATACATATTTTATTTAGATATTGTCTAAAAACTTTTGTAATTAAGCAAAGAAATGACTTTTGTGATTATTGTGTTCTTTTATTTATTTTAAACACTCTAAATTTAAGTATTTTTATAGCATAGAAAAAATTAAAAATTATTTAAATAAATGCATATATGTCTATATGGTTATATTTGGATATCTTAAAACACAAGTGTGTGCGCATTCAAAAACTCATGTTCTCAAAAAAAATTGGCAAGAATTTTATATTTACATATACTAAAAAAAAAATATATATATATATATATATGCACATTCTACAAAATCTCGTGCTCTCCAAAAAATTTTACAAACAACCTTCCAGTGCACCCGGTTTGCAGTTGAGGAAGTCTATCAATTGGGCGGTGACTAACGAACAATTGCAACTGGCACTAGTATTTCTCTTTGTGGATTGATTAATTAGGTCTCACCTTGGATCCAACCTTTTTTTTATCTGATTGCATGGCTCTCGGAAATTATGTGCCCGACCTACACATGTCCTACTCATAGTTATCAACTTATCATAATTAAATCAGACATCAAAGTGGTAAAGGGGTCAATTCTGGTTCATTAGTGCAACATCTGTTATAAAATTAAGATTTTATTCCCTCATAAATTTACTTGCTTTATATTTTATTTGGCAAAATATAGAACACAAAAAATAAATGTAATCATAATTTGGTGGGAATTTGTCACACTTTTATCTTCTAAGATTTTTTTAAAAATTCAGTTTGGTGAGAATTCGTTACATTTTACTTGAAAGAAATGTTAAATCAATAATTTAATAGTCCCGTCTTACTGAATAAGTCAAGTTTTAGTAGGTTAGTGAAAGTTATGAGTACACAGAATAAATTAGTAAACATTTTGAGTTCGAAATTTGACAATCATTTAAGGTCACGTATCTATTGTAAATTCTATTATTTTGGCGTGAATGGTCTGCCGTTGCCCAAACTAACAAGGAGATTAAATTAAAGTATATGTAAGCCGATCTTGACACCTCTTATCGCATAATAAAAATACGTCTCATTCAACGGTTAGGAGTGTTTAGATTAATTTACACACACCTCAATTAATTTTTTTTTTTTTTGATATGATAAAAATACATGTTGAAACTATAATATTTATAAGAAATAAATTCTTTACGATTACCTGTATGCTCTTGACATCCTTAAAGTACAAGCTCTGACCAAATGACGTAACCCAGTTGGTTCCCTCCTCTTGATAGCGCAAGCAAACCGACAATCCCATTACGGTCTCGACTCTCGACTCAAGGATTCGTGCATCTTCCATGTATCTTTGTGCACGACTTGTCTTAAATGCTTGGCTAGTTCGTGATGAATCCAAATTGAAAAATATTATTCTTTTATTTGTATAAAAAATATTATTCTGTAATATATCAATAGTATTATTATAATTAAAAATTATTATAATAAATATTTTATTAAAAAATAATGAGTTATTATCTAATCACGTTATTTTTACGATAAATTTTATATAAATTTTTTTATTTATATAACGTTATCTATCCAAATTTGAATCTAAATAGGCATTTTGCGTGTCTATGTTTGTGCCAAATAAATAACAAAGGTAGTCAAATTTAGGCATGGTCTTCTCTTATTTATGAGGGTGGTAACTTTTCTTTCTCTCCCTTATTTTATCATGGAATGAAATTATTGAAAACTATGATTTTTTTTTTGTTATAGGATGTTTAGGCTTTTGGTCAACTACTTCATAGAGCTCATGCATAATCGCCACTACATAAATTATGTAAAAGCTTGAGGAACATATCATAAATTCTTAAAAATATTTAGGATACTTTTGAGATATTTAACGAAAAAACTTGAGAAACGTTCCAGAAACTCGTGTGAAACTCTGCAAAAAGTGTTTAAAAACTTAAAGTTTGAATTTTTATACATCTTTTTTTTTTAAGTTCGAACTAAGTATTTATTGAATTATTCATATAAATTTTCACTAGATTTTTAAAAGTTTCCTAATGTTGTGTTTGAACCTTGAATTCATCACAAGAAAATAAAAGAAAAAGGTGAGGAAAAAATAAACAAAATGAGATATTTCAAATCCTCATGTCGTTTTTCTTTTTTTTTTTTATGTTCTTTTACCCTTTATTTTTTTTTAAAACCAAACATATAATATAATTTTATATCTTCTTTCCTTTTCTTTTTCTTATTAAATCCTTGATCGAAACATATGGTAAAAGTTTCTTTTAAGTTTTGTAAAAGTTTCTTACTAAGATTTCTAGTAAGTTTTTCAATTAATTTTAATTGCTTTTCCATTTTCTGTTTCTGCCATGTTTTTCATTTTTATTTTTTTCTAAAGTTTCACACTTTCGCTTTGTATTTTGATAATCATAATTTAGGTTTTGAGGAAATAAAAAAAAAATTTGTTTTCTTGATTGGTTTCTAATTAGGGAAGAGAAACCAAGGCAGAAGAAAAATTCTTCCCAGTTTCTTCTCTTTTTCCTGATTAGATTGTTTACATTTTTCATACAAAAGAAAAGTGATAGTTTTCCTTCTTATTTCTCTTATTTTCTTTGCAAAAACCAAATCAAGGGTTCAATTTCCTTTTTTTTTTTCTTTCTTTCCTTTTCTCAAATTATAAATAAGAAAAGTTATTCTTTTAAAAATTTTATAAATAATTCTGCACTAAAATAATGTAATAATAATAATTTTATAATAAATAAATATTTTAATAACTTAGTAGACTCACAACTTAATCACATAAATCTGATAATAAATTCTGTATTAAATTTCTGCTGGCACAGCATTACTCAACAAATAAACATGCTCTGAAATCAACCCAACACAATTTCACAGCCTAAAACAGTCGAAACTAGTCCGGAGAGATTTGAGTAATGGCGATCGCGATACCTTCTCGTCAGCTTTTCATTGATGGTGAATGGAGAGAGCCTGTCAATAAGAAACGTATCCCCATAATCAATCCCTCCACCGAAGAGATCATAGGTATAGATATATATATATATATATGTATATGTTTATAATGTGCATGTCTTTGATTTGTATCTCTTTTGTCTGAATCACTCGTAGACCCAAGATTTCTTCAAATTCACATTTCTTTAATCCTTCTCTCTTCAGTTCGGTTTGCTTCGCTTCTTTTTTTTTTTTGTTGGTTATAAAAAGCTTTATTGATCAAATGATTGGCCGTTTGTCTGCACCTCCGTTTGGTTGGTGAGAAAACTGAGGAAAAGAGAAGGAAATAAAGAGATATTTTCGAGTAGTTTGTTCTCTGATAACAAATGAAAAGAAAATCATTTGCAACGAAATCCAAATGGCTGTATTGGACATAATTGAGCTTTCTGTTCGTTGAGGTCTCGAATAATGAAAACTCACCGATTCAGAGCGTGAATTTATATTACTTTGCGGCATTTGTTTGGCTACCAGATAGAGCAGTCGCTTGAATTTGATATGTCAAACCTCGTTGAACTGTGTTTCAGGGGATATTCCAGCTGCTACTGCGGAAGATGTGGATATCGCAGTGGATGCTGCTCGGAGAGCCCTTGCCGGGAATAGAGGGAGAGCTTGGGCCTCGGCATCTGGGGCACATCGGGGAAAGTATTTACGTGCTATTGCTGCCAAGGTCCACAGCTTATTGTTTACTGATTTACTGTTACTTGGCGCTATGTTTGGATTGAAGTATATATTCACCCTGTTTGGATTGCTTTTAAGGAGGGAAGGGAAAGGGTAGGGAGCAAGAGGGGTTACAAGGGGAGAGAGAGCCCACAATTTGAGCAATTTTTTCCCTCTTAAAACAGGGAGGAATGAATAGGAAGGGAAGTGCTTCGAATTAAGATTTTTTTAATGACAGTATCCTCCGATTGTGATAAGCTGAATATAGAATTCTTTTGAACTTTACCTATTCAGCTTTTGCATCTCACTTCTCTTTGTATTTTTGTCTAACCAGTCCCTTCTCCTCATAACCTACATTTTTTTATCTCCCCTTCACTTCTCCTTCTTTGTATCCAAATGTAGGGTCTCAATTTACTATCCAAGTTTGATACTCTTTGACTTGAAGCCAGCTGAAAAACGGATGCGCGCTACTAGCGCGGCTCGTTTCGCTTTTGTTGCGGAGCTCGCTGCTTTTCATTTTGATAGGAGTAGGTGCTTGCCCTTAGTTGGTTGGGGGAAGAGGGCATTTCCATCGCGAAGGATTCAATCCAGCCACAGGTTCCCCTGTGGTTACACCCCCTGAGATTTCTAACAATTACAAGGACACATTCTCAAGTTTCTAAAATAACACTTAATTCCTCTTCCCCTCAAAATTGTTAGAAACCTCAGAGATGGTGTAATTTGTTTTTTAAAAAAAAGGATAAAAATGGGATGAAAAAGAAAACTAGTATTCTAGAATATTGGAGTCAACGCATGCTAGCGTTCTCGCTCAATATAATCATATTTAGGGCTACATTGTCTTGATATATACGTACATGCCAAAGGATACCAGAAATTGCAACGCGTAATTCCAAGAAAATATTTTCATATGTATGACAAGAGAGCAACATAAGAAGGTAGAATGTCTAATCCATATGATGTTCTTTAGAGTTTTAACCAGGTGAATCTGGGACTCTAAAACAGAAAAAGAGAATAATGGTTCATGACAAGTGAATTTGGTTAAACAATAGAACAAAAAAGCAAAAGAAATATGTGATCATTTTGAAGGTTTCACTTTGTTGCGGCAGCTATAGCTTGGTTGGACATGGCGTATCCATTGTGGAATCCTAAACCAATCCTATGGCCTTTACACCTCAAAATAAGACTTTCTAGTCTAAAGGGAAGTGTCAGTGGCAGTGCTTAGAGTCTTAATGTTAGTTTATTAGAGTTAGTTTATTGCTGGTTACTTTTATTTGTATTTTCTTAGGCGTTGAGAGTAAAATGTATTTTTGTAATTATCTAATTTGTTGGAATGGGTGATCATCAACTAACTTAGAGCAAATAATATAAATGTGACAGTGTTCATATACCTTCAATTACTTCCAGAAAGCATAAGTATCTATTTTGCATTTCTAAGCTCACCTATGATTTTCCCTGTCTTACTTTAACAATTCTTTGGAGAGGATGTGTGAGTCCTTTTGAGTTATATTGTTTTGAACTATAAGACGGTAATTAGATATATTGTTCTAGCATATCTAAAGTTTAGGAATATGGTCACCAATAAAGTGGAAGTATGAGCCATACATGGTACTATTGATTCATAATATGAGAGTTTGTGATTCTTTAATGTGGAAAGGAAGTTCACAATAGTGTTTCTTACCTTAATTAGCTTAGGGTTAGACTTTAGAGCAATGAATGTTGTTTCATTAGAGCCCTTTTCTGCAAAATCACAAGTCATTTATTTATATCAAAGGGCCTTGGAATCTGAAAGGATTTGTGTTGCATGTCCTGAATACTTACTTTTCTATTTGCATGCAGATAACGCAGAGGAAGTCTGATCTCGCAAAACTAGAAGCAATTGATAGTGGAAAACCACTGGAGGAAACTGCATGGGATATAGTATGCTCATAACACCTAAAGAAAATTTCTTACTTTACTATGATTTGAAAGAGGCTTATATGCTTGTTCATGCCATCCAGGATGATGTTGCTGCATGTTTCGAGTACTATGCAGACCTTGCTGAAGGCTTGGATGCAAAGCAAAAGGCTCCGGTTTCTCTTCCAATGGAGACATTCAAGTGTCATGTTCTAAAGGAACCAATTGGGGTCGTTGGGCTGATCACTCCATGGTATTTGCTGCTTCTTTTTGTTAATTATATGCGGTCTTATTCTACACTTGGTTTGTTTACTGGGTGATTATATAAATTCTTTTGTAAACTGGAAGATTGTTCATAAGCATTGTTCTTTTGTAGAATCGCTTCTGTAGTGATGGATAGATATTGCCATGTTCATTTGCTTAATGGATCAGTTACCCTATAATCTTTTCATTTCTTATGCAGGGTTTCCAATATTGTCTGTTTTGATGGTTAAATCTCAGTGTCCCTTAGTCATGGGCCCACTCAAGACTGATACTGGCATGTTCTAATGACTTGCTTCCTGCTGCTTATCATGATTCTTATATGCATTGAATAATAAATAATGTTAGGTTACATCCTTGTGTGGCTCATTTTAGTTCAGTATTGACATAGTGCCTTACTGATGTTGTTCAATATGATGGCCACATAGGTTGTCCTATTGAATTTATAAATTGATACTCTGCTTTTCTCATTCCTCCTTCTATATGATTAATATTTATTAAACATGTAGAAACTGAGTGGATACCTCATATGTTGCGCCTGCAATAACCTAATGCATCCAATCGAAACGACATGTGATGCTTTTGGTCCTTTAGATAGTTTAGTGCATAGGATTCTCCTGTCAATTCTAATGTATGCGTACCTGAGTGGAGATCAGTGTCAGAATTACCCTTAGACAGTAGGGGGCCACGAGGATTTATGTTAAGAAATAGTGTATTGTCTCCCCTCCTTCCAAAAACAAAAAAACAAAAAAAAAAAAAGAAAAAGAAGAAAATTCCTGGGTCCATCCCTGGTTGAGGTCTATGGAGCCCAGGAACTTCTTAAGAGAAGTTGCAATCCTGTCAGAGACAACCCTCCCAACATGTTGGATATGCCTTAAACATGCCCAAATTATCCATAGAAAAAGTGAGATTTGGTATCTTACCAGGTCAAATATGTAGTTGTAGTTAGAGATAATATGAGACATTTGTTATATTTATTGACCTTGATCTTCTATGTTATGCCATTGTTAGTATTATTAAAAAGTTAAATAAGCTAATCAAACAACGTCTGAAAACAAACAGTATAAGAGTGTTTCTACTCTTCTATTTTAGGATTTTTGTCCTGGCAGCTGGCATATGTGTCCCTGTTTCAATTTTACAATGAATGAGACCTTTGGGTCACAAACTACTAATTTGACCATTATGGTGTGTGCATTCCATTATGGATACTAGCAACAGAGGGTTTGCACATTTGTGATGCTTTTGTTGAACACTTCAGTAATTGCTTAGGGGTCAGTAATTGTTAGTGTTGCCAACCGCTTTGGAATGTGTTTCCACAACTTTTGGCACTTTCTTAGGTTGGCAAACATCTGTATTATGTTTCTCAAATCTAGCTATTCCTGGGATGCTGGGTGACACTTGTTGTATGGTCTGTCTTTGTGTATTGCGGTGATGATTGACTAACTTATATTTTTGCATTGATGACATTTGTGGTTGCTGTGAACAAGGATTTCAATGTCTAGCTAACTAATTAACTGCTTGAAATGTGTATTGAAGGAATTACCCTCTATTGTTGGCTACATGGAAAGTTGCTCCTGCCCTGGCTGCTGGGTGTGCTGTAATTCTCAAGCCGTCAGAGGTGGCATCAATGTATGTCCTTATTAGTTAGTATTTATTTGGTTCATATTTTCGATTGATTATCCTTGACATATGCTTACTATTATACATTCGATTCAGTACCTGTTTGGAGTTGGCTGAAGTGTGTAGAGAGGTGGGTCTTCCTCCAGGTGTTCTTAATGTTCTGACTGGATTGGGCCCAGAAGCTGGTGCTCGTTTGGCATCTCATCCTCGCGTTGATAAGGTTCAGTTCTTACTTTTGGGATTGGATATCAATATGCAGCTAAATATATGTTCCCTCTACGCACAAAAAGTGTCTTCCTTTGAATAAAATTATTTTTAGGAGACACCTTTAATGTGTTGACAACTGGCACTTTAACATTCTCTTCCAATGTTACCCTCCAGCTAATGCTTGGCAACTCAATATTGTGTACATTAAATTCATATTTTACAAGGGTTTGAGGTGGGAAATTGGAAGCATCCAATGCTTTGACTTTTCAAAGTGGACACATGTTGGGATAGTCAGACAACATAAGAAATTACTTTTGTGGAACAAAAGGGGTATGCTTATGCTGCAGACTTTTGGGCAGGCTGTGGTATCTGTGTTATATAGGATGGTACCTATCATGTACTTACAGTGAAATTATTGATTCCTAATAGATTGCATTTACTGGAAGTACTGCAACTGGGAGCAGGATCATGACGGCTGCAGCTCAAATTGTCAAGGTATGGTACAATAATGTCATCAAGTTACCATATTCATCCTCAGCTTACATGCTTGCTTTCATCCTTCTTACCATTGTGATACCTTGTTTACGTGGCAGCCGGTCACATTGGAGCTTGGTGGAAAAAGTCCCATTCTTGTGTTTGAGGATGTTGACCTTGATAAGGGTTAGTGCCTTCCAATTTTTTAGCACTCATTTTAATTCCTGTGCAGTTTAGATTTTAACATGATTATTCTACTTCATTGATAACAAATATTGTTTGTCTGATAAAAAAATTTGCTAAAAGAAAAAGTAGAGTTTGAAACCTGCCATATGGGAAAACAATCAGATGTTATGCCGGGCATAGATATCATTATTTACTTGTACTCTTGTATGTCGTCAAACAGTTGCTGAATGGACTATGTTCGGTTGCTTTTGGACAAATGGTCAGATCTGCAGTGCAACCTCTCGCCTTCTAGTGCAAGTAAGTACAAGTTGTAGATACAGCATATGCCTTACATTTATTTTCATTACAAACACGTGGCTGGAGGGGTGCCCAGGGGTGTGTATGCTGGGCTCATATATGCTTTTGCTCTACTTGTCTCTTATTTCATTGTGGATGAATGACACAATGCTGGTAATTTTGTTGGAAGTGCCCTAAGTTTGTATTCATCTTTGTCCATATACTTATATAATAATTAATCTGTCCATTTGTATGACGAAAATTGCTTTACTGGAACATCTAATTGACTTTTATTTTTTTGGAGGGGTAATGCACTTTACCCCCATGTGGTTTGAGCGAAAATTAAATGATCCCATTAAAAGTAAACACATAACCTCCCGTGGTTTTTATTTAACTACAAAATGGATGGACACTGTTAGTGTTGAAATCAAATAAACAATTTTGCCCTTTTGTGTCAAAATAAAGGGTTGACCTTCACAGGGGCATTTTTTATTTTACCAAATCTGTTATGATTTCATCCACTTTGCAGGTAAGTCCAAATACTCCAAACCATAAGGGGGTTATGTGTTCACTTTTAAACCACAGGCGGATCATCTAATTTTTGCTCAAACCATAAGGGGGTAAAAGTATTATCCCTTTTTTTAATATAAGAAGGATAAATAAAAACACCCCCTCATGTGTCCATCAATTAGCATCTTTCCCCCACCTTTTTGAAAACCCAACATTCTCCCCTTGACTTGAAAACTAATTGGCAGATTCCCCATTCCATTTGATGCCATTAGGAGATCTTCTTAGATGATGTAATCTAAGGGAAGAAAACCCAAAAGTGCCCATATGACATGGAGTGGCCATTTAATGGTTGAGAATACCCTAAACAGTATCACGATTACTAGCCAATGGCATTATAACATCATTAACATACAAGGTAACTTAGTATTGTACCAAAAATTCATGTGTAAAATAGAAAGTTATTGCTCTAGCCAATTGAATTATGACATGTACCATTAACCATTGTTTTACTAGAAAAAACTTATAAATTAAGCAATATGCCTCCCACTTTCTCTTTTCTATCATTTATTTCTTCCCCACTTATTTTCTTCATTGAAAAACAAAGGCCCACAAGTGATGTAATTTGTAAACCCAAAACTGAACTGAGACAGTAACAATATAAGAGTTAAGAGTAAAAGAAGACTCATATATATGCATCCATACCATACAAAATAAACCCCACCTATGGCTCTCCTCTCTCTCTTTATATGTGTGCATACATTTCATTTTCTCTCTTTAACCAATCCCCTAAAATTAAGTCATATCTCTCTCTCTCTCTCTCTATATATAGTATGTACACACAACACAATTAAACTTCACTTTCCCTTTGTAAATAAACTTATACAATTGTTTGAACCACCACCCAGAGGCCTCTCTCTCTCTCTCTCTCTCTCTCTCTCTCTCTCCATCTCTCCATATATAACTCACTCTCTCTAACAAACCCATATGATTCTTGAACTCCCACTCATGTCTCTCTTTTTCTCTCCATAAGTACCCTTCACTTTCTTTCTTTAACCAACCTATACAATTTGCTCAAACCACCAACCACCACCCACGGCCCTCACCCCTTACCCCTCACTTCTTCTCTCTATTAACTCTCTAAAATTTATTTGCTCTCTCTAAGATAATGGCCAGCCATGTCCACAGCCTTCACCATCCACGACTCTTGCTTCTCTCCCTAACATTGATAGATCTCTCATTCCCTCTAGCGCGGCCCTTTCTCTAATAATAAGGTAAGCTTTGAAGCTGGCTGCTCTGCTATACTATACTAGTTGTAGCGCGCTAGCGCTTTCAAAATACAATCTGCTTTACCTGTGATCCTCATTACCCCAATCACAAACCTCATGCCAATCTACCAATGGGTGCTCTAGACAATTTCTTTCCCTTCTCTAATTGCTAAAATCCATGGCCATATTTGGAAACAATATCAGGATATTTGATTGGGTCATTTGTCCTTGGGTTTGCTTATCAAGTTATTCATTCACCATAGAGCAAAAGCCACACTTTGGAGTTGTGGCAGTGAAATAATGTATTGCAGATGAAATGTACTAACCCTCTCCCACCAATTGACAGCAGGATGATGGATGATTCTAATGATAGTGATGGTAGTGTATAGGTTGATGGATGATTGATGATGGTGAAGTGGGTTGGGTGGGTGGTGATGGTGGCCTTGGGCGGTCACCAACGGCAAATGAAGCTTGGGGGGCAGAGGGATTGTGTGTGTGAGTGTGTGTGCACGCATAGAATATATTTAGGTAAACTTGACCGAAAGCCACCTACAAATGGATTTATAGTGAGCTTTAGTTATGGAAAGTTTATATGGTTAGCTTTTAAAGGTTAGAAGAAAACTTTTAGGGTTTGGAGATGTGAAGTTGTGAGATTTGGCTTGATTTCCTGAAGGCAGCAATTTTCAGACAATGTGCTGGAAGTTAGAAGTCCTTGGACAATTAAGGTTTTTTGAGGTTTTGGGTGTGGAGTTAAAGGCCAAAGGGTTAGGGGAAAGGTTGGTATCTTGGAGATGATTTGGGCTTAATTTAGCAGGGTTTTGTGCCTAAAACTGTGGGTGGTTCTAGGCTGTGAACCATAACACAATAATAGGGTTTTGCGAAAGAGAAAAACAAGAAGATGACCCTAGGGATTCCACCTAGAATTCCTTAGGAATTAGCACTGAAGGTAATACTGCATAAACGTCACATAAACCTTTAATAAGCATCACACTAATTCTCAAAATTCAACTTTTATATTGAATAGAAAGATCGCATAAGTATTTAGAGGCTGTTGGGCTATTCTAATACTATGGCTATGCAAGGAATTTAAGAAATCATGACCAACCAGAATATTCTAGACCTAATAAATATAAGACCCATAATGTTGTTCGACTTGCAATACGATCCATGAGTGACCTCCATGGCCCATGTCCAACAATTTGCAAAATTACAAAATGACCCCCAACTACTAAAATCATATAAAGCCCAAGGGCTGCTCCATGAGAAATTCTAGATTTTTCCTTCTTTTTCCATATTCTACATATGAGAGAGAGAGAGAGAGAGAGAGCAAACTTATCTATTTTTCTAAAGATGAGTTTTTTACTATTAGCTTTATTATCTTAATTCCCTTATGACTTGGAGAAAAAGCAAACCAAGATGACCTTACGTCTATTAAGTAGCGGTTTCCTCCTATTCTCCTAGAGTTAGTGCCCCTAGTAAGGTCCAACATCTCTCTTATTACATACCTACTACAAAAAAACTCTTTTCACATGAAAAAGCCTCCAAACACACGAACATTGTTAGGAATTCAAATCAGGAAATGTAGAGTTAGCTTCCAAAATGGAAGGAGCCAGGCTTCCATCAATAGATTTTTTCCTCACCTACCCAAGAGGTGGCCCAGTGGTAAAGGTGAGTAAGGACTGTGTGATGAGATGCACGGTCTTGGGTTTGATTCTCCCTAGGATTAAACTCGTGATTTAAGTGGAGAGTCATGGTGGTGGGTTGTTTCAAGTCCTATTAGATTGTGTTTGATATGTAATTTTCTGCTTTTAGTTCAGTTAAATAATTTTTGATGAAGTAGGACCAGGTTTACATCTCTTAAGGCTATTTCAGGAAAGCATTGCGACACAATTTTTGGACAGGCTTGTGAAGTGGACCAAAAACATTAAAATTTCAGACCCCATGGAAGAAGGTTGCAGGCTTGGCCCAGTTGTTAGTGCAGGACAGGTATGAAGACTGATCTAAATTTCCTTTATAATTTTCTTCAAAAAGTTAAAAAGCATAAACAGCTCTTCAATTGTGAATTGTAATGCGTGTTTAACAGTTTATCTAACAATCTGAAATTCAGGAGTGTGCTTTTTGTCTTGCTTTAACCTAGTTGAGAAAGCTAGAGTAGTTGTCTTGAATGCAGAATGTTGAATGAGTATGAGAACAGGTGATATCTTGAACAAGTATAGACAGAGTCATTTGAGCCTGTCAATGGATGGCATAGTATCAAATGACAACAAATGTTTTATTATTTGTTTCTCTAATGAGCATAAATTGCTTAGATTTGAGAAATTTCTATAACTATTAAATTAAGTTTAGACATACTCTCTTTTCATCTTATCACGCCCCATCCCGGGTGGTTAAACGATACTGCCCCTAAAATGGTACGTGGCAAAAACCTGCTAACTCCCACATATAACCAAAAACAAATAATCTGATTAATGATAAAATAAAAAGACAAACCACTACTAACTATCAAAGTACTGTAATGCATACGTCAAGACATTGCTATTCTTAGTTACAAAAACATCAAGGTATCACCTTGAACCAACAACCACAACCCACGACATATCTACAATAATGTACCAAACGTCTCAAGACAAGATGACAACATAAGCATTTAGCACTGCTCACAATACTCAATCTCTCTAAGACTCTAGTTGCTCAGTGAACCACTTCTACTACTGCACACCTGAAATGTGTTCCTATAAAATGGGTAAGTTAACCACGCGCTTAGTGAGTATATTGAAACCATATAAATAGAAAACAAGTAAAACATTTATGAATCAAGATTAAACTCAAATAACTTTCCCGAAGAACATTTCAATAAAAATCATCCATAAAAATGATATAATTTGATCTATCAATGAAAGATAATTGCCTTGAAATCAAACTGTAATCAACATCCATTTGGGTTCAACAAAATCATTCCCTCTAGCCAAGGGTTGATAATCGTCAACTAAAATTATGACAGTACTGTTACCCTAATTATCGACTCAACCATTGATGTTGGCGGAGTTAGGAGCCATTCATTATTTTTCCAATAGTTAGACTCCTCCCCCACTAAACCTGGAAGCGAGGTATACACTTCCCTATTAAGTTTAGAAGTTAGGCAAACACACTTCTCTAAGAAGTTCGGAAGCAAGACAACAAGGCTATAATAGCATGAATCTATCATTGCATTTAAGAAACATACTTGATCCAATAACTATAAATATTTTACAAAACCACTCTCATAAATAAAACCATTCCATTTCAATAAACAAACATAAGATTCATAATCATAGAATAGTTAAGTTTTGAGTTCATATAATTCCATATACTCACCTTACATCAATTGCCGCGCAGCTCTAGTTCTCGCTAATCCTTAGACAGAGTTGAAGTGGGCGTAGGACTCTCTTAACCTAACACAAGTCAAAACACATGATGCAATGAGTAATGGATTCACATTCTCATGTTCATGTATTTATGTGCATACCTAAATCTACTTTTCAAAATTATGCATTATGATAAAATGCACATGGAATGCGTGTATATGCATAACTCACTCATTCCAAGGTTTAAGAACTCCTAATCTCATTAATATATTTAAAAGTAGCTAAGGATTCACTTAAAGTAATAAGATACACAAAATGTAGGTTACCTGACAGTGAATACCTTAACATAGGTGTACTATTTTCCTTATATCTTTTAGAATGGTAAGATTCTATTATTGAAACTAGTGTCTTTAGAAAGTAGACTTAGAGGGCTTTAAACTGATAGCTCATAGGTCTAAAATGGACTTCGGGTGAAAGAGATACATCCGCTTGAATATGAACCCAATAATCTGAAAATCAGAGTTACAATCAGCATTTTTAGGCTAACTTTAAACTGAAATCTGAATTAATCTACAATGATCTGGGTTACGAGCCTTATATCAACGGAAAGGTATTCGAGTCTCGTTTCTAACGCATCAAACGAAACAAGTTTTCAAGTTTCCTAAAGAGAGTTATAACTGTTTTCCCAAAGTGCATCAGTGCTGACTGTCGGCATGTGAAATCCGCTCTAATCTACTTCAAATTCCTCCTCCTCTTCTAATATATGACTTAATGCATAAATTCCTGATATGGAATTGTTTAAAGAAGATTCCTAATGCATAAATGAAAAGAATAAGACAAAAGATATCATTTCTTACCGGAAGTAAGGATTACACAAGTCAACTTCTCTTCTTTTCTTCCCTTTTGTCTCTCTTTTTCTTTCACTTTCTCTCAAAGCAATCAGATTTCTAACAAGCTCCTCAATCTCTAGCAAGCTCCTCTCTTCTCTCTCTTGTTCTAATCAAGACATATAGATAGATGCTTGTATCTATTGCAACACATGGCACACACACATGCACACACCTTGTTGGTGAAGTACACACTTAGGGGTTACCCGCAGAAGACAAGTAGGTAAACTTGATCACTTGATTAACATTAATTAATCTTCACTTAAGTTAATTAATTGAGTTTAATTAAAAATGAAAATGCAAGAAAATTATAAATACTAAACCATGCTAATTAAGCACCTTGATTAGGTTAATCCATACTTAATTAAATTAAATGCTTCGAATGAATGCATGAATGTCACATATCTAGTTGGAAATCGTTTAATATTTCATATAAAGCAGTCATGAGCTACGTTTTTGTGCTTCTTTATCTATGCTTTAGTCATTTCCAATTAGATATTTTAGCTCACAAATGGGTATGGCCTTTCATGAAACCCCGCTTCATGCATATTCATCATAATCAATTAATAGTACAGACAATGCTCCTTTTGGCCTCATGATATGAGAGCAACCTTTGTGGAACTTTTTTTTAAGAGTGTGGTTGACCAAATACTAAGACATGAAGAAGAGTATCTTATTACTCATTTAGCTTAGGCCTTAGGCTTTGAGGATTGATAAAGTACACTATTTTCTTGCCTAGGGCATGGTAATTGGGTTTAAAGAGAAGAAAGAAAAACTTTCTATTCTTCTTGTTGACCTAGGGACTGCTGTAGATATTTGTACATAAATCACTCTCGGAATTTGGCATGCATGATGATACAAATGAACGTAGCACTGAAGGTTGTAGATTCAATAGAACTCTGTCTATGTTACAAGCATCTTGAATGTGCAGTTTCTTAATTGCATTAAGATGCATAACGATCTGACATTTACGTCATGTACTCTAGTATGAGAAGATAATGAAGTTCATCTCAACAGCCAAGAGTGAAGGTGCAACCATCTTGTGTGGTGGGGCTCGTCCTCAGGTAAAATTGTCTTTTGTCAAGAGCACTGCTTTGGTTTAAGATAGGATAATCAACTTACCTTGTGAATGAATGGCAGCATTTGAAGAAGGGATACTTTGTTGAGCCAACCATTGTAAGTGGTGTAACAACCTCCATGCAAATTTGGAGAGAGGAAATCTTCGGACCTGTTCTCTGTGTTAAAACATTTAGCACTGAAGATGAAGCCATTGAACTGGCAAATGACAGCCAGTGAGTTGACTCCATTGAGAAGTTTCCTTGTCTGATATAGTGATATGATTTCAGTAGAATATGTTCTAGTCTCCTGATATTTGATGTTTCAAAGATATGGCTTAGGTTCTGCTGTGATATCAAAAGATCTGGAAAGGTGTGAGCGGGTAACGAAGGTGAGATTTGTTTTGCACTTGAGTGGAAAACAATCACTCAATCTTGAATAGGCTTAAAGACTACAAATAGGAGGACATCAACTGGTTTTTGTTATTGTCAAACTGTGTTTCATTTGTTTAGCTATTCCATAGGCTCTTCAGGCAGGCATCGTCTGGGTCAACTGCTCACAGCCATGCTTCTGTCAAGCTCCATGGGGAGGCAACAAACGGAGTGGTTTTGGGCGTGAATTAGGGGAATGGTAATGTGAAATGTCCTCTTTTTAATCTTGTTTTGAACAACTCGAGTGGGTGGATCAAGTGTCAAATTTTGAATATAGATTTGGGTTTGAAAGAGGGGCATAGTAAGGCCTCAAATTCTTTGGAGATGTCTCCTCGATCTAGTGGTGTATAAACTTTTCATGTGCTGCATGTTAATTTTTCTTTAAAAATATGTTAAAACGTGGCATATTCTTTGAAGAAAGTGAAGCAAAATGATCTGTGGAATTAAAAACTGAAGAGGGTAAAATCCAACCTATATAGGGTCAAATACACATTAACGTTTCATTCTATCCCTCTGCAGGGGGCTTGAGAACTATTTGAGTGTCAAGCAGGTCACGCGGTACATCTCTGATGAACCATGGGGGTGGTATCCGTCTCCTTCAAGGTCAAAGCTTTAAAGACTTCCTCAAAATCAGAAGAGGAAGATAGCCGTTGTACCACGCTACTGGAATGGAAGATGGGTTCAAAACCTTTTTACCCTGTAGTGATCTCAATCTAGAAGTGACTTCTGGATTTTTATAAATCGGTAATGCTAGTTTGATTTCATTACAGTTTGTTAATCATGGTGGTGGATCTACTTAGTAGGTGGACAGTAGAAAGTTCAATCTTCCATCATCAAACAATATGTTGTATTAACCTTTTCAATATCTTTATCGTTGAGACTCAAGAGTTGCACTTTGTTGAGTTTAATAAAAAAGATTACGGCTCTTGAACCGGTTTATGGAGCTATGCCTTCTCTTGGACTAAAGATGTTTTTTTTTTTGTTGTGATCTTGAACTGCTAACTTGCCTGTATTAGTGGATTTGGGTTTGGCTTCTAAACCTGAATGACTTCCAGATCCAATGCGTGTTAATTATGATTGTGAGCTTTCTTTCCTTCGACTCCTCTATGAAACTTAATGTGTAATAATTTTTCTAATGTATTAATGAGATCTTACTTGTGTGTTTGGCTGATAAGTTCATCATATAATTGGCCTTGCTTTGGCTGTATTGTGGTGGTGGTATTGGATGGGCAGACAGCAAGTATTGCAGCAGTCCTTGAGAACATTACACAGCTTGTGAGTGATCTTTTGTGCTGTAAGGTGCAGAAGGTGGGTCAATGCTAAGCAGCTCACAGAAGGTGGTTGTGCTTTGTTTGATGTATATATGTATCCTTTCGGTAGTGACGCATCTTGTAATTTGTCCGTTCTTCCGGGTCTCAAAAGGAGTGTGAAAACGCATAAGAACTCAGATGTGTGGTTTTGGTACTTGGTTTGGTCCATAGTTGCACGAAAACCCATTCTGGGGGCGGAAACGCATTTTTTCGGAAACGAGTTTACAGGACGAGTATGAAACTTGTTTAAAAAATTTGGGGAATGTTTCAAAAACTCTTGGGAAACGCTTGGAAAACTTGTAAAAAACTCTTTGGCTATTTAACGGAAATTCTTGGAAAACGTTTGAGAAACTCTTGAGAAACGCTTCGGAAACTTAAAATGTTAATTTTTATAGATTTTTTTCTTCAAGTTCTAACTAAGTATTTATGAAATTATTTACATAGGTTTCTACTAAGTTTTCCAAATGTCTCTACTAAATTTTCCAAAGGTCTCCACTAAGTTTCTTAAAAATCTCCTTTGAGTTTCGGAAAAGTTTCCTATTAAGTTTCCCAATCGCTTTCCCTTTCCCCTTATATTTTTTGGCCGCGCCTCCCGCTTCCGCTTTCCTTAACGTCTCCCGCTTCCGCTTCCCATTTCGGCAACTATGGTTTTGTCACTATAAAGGGAGTGTTTGGAAGTGCTGTCAGTTTTTGTTTTTTGTTATGTGTTTTTGTCGTATATTTTTTGTTGCCTAAACTTAAAAACAAAAAACAAAAAACATGTTTGGTAACGTAAATTACATGTCATCACTCTCTCTCTCTCACACACACACACCAGCACTTTCTCTCACTCACTCTCACTCTCTCTCTGTGACTCAGTCACTCTCACTCACTCTCTCTCTCTCTCTCTCTCCAGAGAGATCTCACTCATTTTGCCTTTCTCTCACTCACACCCACATTCACAACATCACTCTCTCAGTCACACACACACACACACACCCCCACCTCTCTCTCTCTCTCTCTCTCTCTCTCTCTCTCTCTCTCACACACTTTAAACACCATCTCTCTTTGATTGGCCTCGCTCCGCACCATATAATGGCAAACTTAGCCAAGAAACATGGACCCATTATATTGCTGCAGTTGGGTGACGCTCCAACTATAGTCATTTCATGAACAATTCAGTTGCATTAGGTATTGAAGAGGCACGACCCTACCTTGGCGCAAAGGCCTCAATTTTTTGCCTCCCAGATTATGTCATACGAACATGGGTCAAGCATGATTTCCATTCTTTTGCAAGATTATGTCAATTAACGCATGCAATATTCATTCTTCCAGGCACAAACACACCCACCCACCCACCTGCATGTCTCTATCTCTCTGTTGCCCTCACTCTCTCTTCCTCTAATTCACACACTTCAAACACCATCTCTTTCTCTCTCTCTCTCTCTCTCTCTGTTTCTCTCACCGGCGCACACACATACACATAGCCCAGCTCTCTCTCTGTCTCTCTCTCCCTCTCTTACTCATGTTGTGTCTCTCTCACTCATGTTGTGTCTCTCTCACTCACACCCACTTGCACACCACTACTCTTTCAGACACACACACACACACACACACACACCCGCCTAGCCACCTCTCTCTCTCTTTGTCTCACCCGCTCGCCCTCATTCTCTTTCTGTAATTCACACCTTCAAACATCATCTCCCTCTCTCTGTTTCTCTCTCGCTGGCACACAAACACACACACACACCCACATTAACACCCAACCGTGGGCAACAATTGCACCTCTTTCAATAATATGGTAGCAAGTGGTACCTGCAGCCACTTACCAATGACCAATCCCCAACCATACAAATTCATGTCACCTACAACCAGATTAATTACCACCAACAAAGCACACAAAAAACCTATTTAAGCACTAAATTGCCAGGTATAAAAGGAACTAAATTGTTTCTCCTACCAACTTGAAAGAAGTCTAAAATCAGCCTAAATTAACAATCCACCTGCTTTCACCAATTATCCACAATACACAAAATTTGTAATACACCTGCACATACTACTGAGCAGAATACACAAACAAACCATGTTTAATCACCTAACAGCCAGTAATAAAATTAACTACTATACACCTGCACTTAACAATTATCACTACTATACACAATTTAAATGCACCTACATACAGCAATGACCACCAACCATATATCTGCATAGAGAGATAAAATAGATAAAATACACAGCCTGCTGTACAGTGAGATATTGTTCATCTTAACACCTGCTTTTAAATTTGTACGAATGACTAACAGCCATAGCCAGCCATACACAGACACATACTTCCCTTGTACTACTATCCAACTAATTAATACTTACTCCCACATTACAGCGTACCATAACTTTCACATTACTTGAACAGTTCAAAAAGCAATGAAACAGATAAAATAAATATTAACACACATAATAATATGTTGCATCCGCAACATGCACATATTAGGTACCGTGACCAATTCTTTGCCCTTCCAACACTGCCATGCCTTGGCAGTACGTACTCATCAGCCCATATGAAACTATTAACGTGATTCATTCCCTGAAGGCACCAATAAAATGATCGGCCGTTATTTCTCTTCGTGTGTGTGACATATACATGCATCCTCTCACTACCACAACCACAAGAAGGTCCATATTGGCTTTCAACTGCCATTTCCCTAACCTGAACAACCTGTAAATGACAATATCAACTTGCAAAATATAATACAAACTATCCGAATGAGGATGAACAATGCATGAGTCCCTATACTTCCAACTTGTATTACACCTGCAGATATCTCATTACCATTTCCCTAAAAACTTAACAACAACAGGACATAATTTCGTATCAAATATCATACATATGGCGTCAATACTCGCAAACTGTGATTCTTTACACATTACATAAGTTCTTATATAATACATTACAACACACCTCCCAATGACAACCTGTAATTATGACATCGAGTTAACCACCATGACGTGCATCATATATCTGCTGAGATATCGCATCCCGGATAGCTCCCATTTCTCAAATTTGTGAATTACTAATATTAATGCCCACTACATTGCCATTGCTATTGTCACTTGTGCCTTCTCCGGCATCGCCGCCAAACACTATATCAGAATACTTGTCAAATAATTCGTCATCTTTATTATGCATTCTAACGAAATTGTGAAGCGCACAACAAGCATTCGAAATATATGTTTAGGTTCGAAAGTTAAATGAAGGCATGGCTTTTAGTATAGGGAAACGTTGCTTCAGTACACCAAAGCAACGTTCTATCACATTTCTTAACGAGGAGTGCCGATAATTGAATAATTCCTTACGGCCACGGGGGGACCCACCATGCGCACGATACTCCTGCATATGGTATCGTGTTCCTTTATACAGTGCTAAGAAACCCGGCATGTCTGTATAACCCGAATTGACCAAATAATATTGACCTGGTTGTCAAACTAATATTAACATCATATACCATATTACAAAAATGTACTCCATAACGTTAAATATGGTTTTCAAATATCTTGTTTGGCATATGAAATTTCATTTCTGGATTAGTAATACATTCTACCAAGACTCTAGCATCATTTGCTGTCCCTTCCCATCCACACAGCACATACGTGAACAACATGTCAAAATAACAAACAACCATAATGTTCTGCGTTGGAATGACATGTTTACCACGGTATGGTATTTGCTCTCTTCCTGGAACATGGGCGTGAATGTGGGTACCATCTATTGCGCCCACACAATCCTAGTCAAAACCATAAGAATCAAGTCATTGCTCAGAATTAACAATTAATTAAGCAACAAACTACAGTGCGTAAGGCCTCACCTTAAAATATGGATAATACATAGGATTGTGTTGTATATGATCAGATACCTCATCGAACGAGGGAGGTCTAATTATCAACACTCCAAGCCTACACACTGCCCTCAAGACTTGATGAAAGTAAATTGAAACAGTATGCGTGGAATGCTGGTATAGGTCAGCGACATTGCGAGTGCATTCAGTATGAGCAAGCAAGTATAAGAACATTCCTAACTTTTCTTGCATTGATACATTTGTGGAGTGCCTTAACCCGTGATTCTTTAGCGCCTCACATAAGTTTCTAAACACATTTGAGTTCATCCTAAAACTGTCAAAGCACCGAGTAGGATTCGTTGCATTAAGAACTTCTAAGATATGATCATGTCCTCTTAGTGCAGAAGTCCTACATGGTTGTTTGTCATAGAGCAATCTACGCAACTCATCTAATGCCATTAGAACTAACAAATTGAGGAAGTCGTCATAGTCATCTTCAAGGTTCATGTTAATCGATGGACCAATTACCAATGATGTCAAATCCATGGTGATCCTGTTTTACCTAAAAAAAGGCAAGACCGTGAATATGACAAAAGTGCTAAACAACCCATATGAATTTGTATTTGGTTTGTACTACCAAAGTAAAGTATGACGTGATGAAGTTGGAAAAAAAGGAATTCCAATTGTAATACTACCAGCAAATCACCAACCGTGGTCTACATTGTGCAGTAACTAATTGTTTGAAACCAACCATAGGCAGTAACACATGTTCGTAACAAAATAATGCATTCTAGCCAGTTCAGATCAGCAGTTAATTAGCAATGGCAATTGCACATGATTACCCTACGAAGTAAAATTTTTTTGAAATAACTTGAAAGAGAAGGATATATTGCAATAGACGAAGAAGAGAAGCAAAACATGAAGCATGAACGTTTATTACAGTAGGATGCACTCATAGGTTAAACTGACATAACGAGAAACAATGCATACGCCATCCGACAAGCTAAAGTACCTTCAAACATCCATAGATAGAAAGTTCTTACAAACCATCCACACATAACACAAACCACCCAGCGGCAGAAACTGAAAACGGTAAAAAAAAAAACAAACCATCCATACAATCTAATAAAAGACAATGGCTACAACTAAGGACCACTACATTAACAACAAGCAGGACGATTATCCATCATTCAGGAACTAGTGCAGTACCGATAACATCATGCAGCCTACAGGATCAAAGGTTGACAATCCAGTCCCTCTTCCTAGTGTCAGACAGAAGCAACAATATGTCCCTCATCAACTCGTCCTCGCGGAGCTTGTTCAAGGCCTTGGTGAATTGAAGTCTATCAATGTCCTCAAAGGCATTGAGACATTCCGTCATTTGGGTTTTCTCAGGAGTGGAGCATTTAGGAGCTGCAGAGGTTGCACCTGCTAATGTGGCAGCTGCCCCTACAGCCCCATAATCTACCCCTGAAGTGGCAGCAGAAGGGGTGGACCTGCTCAACTCCAATAACTCCATCCTCCTCTTTTGGCTTTCAGTAAATGATAAGATGGCATCTGAAAGTTGAGCCGCTATTCTATCCCTTTTCCTTTTGCTTTTCTTGGTAGAGTGCGATGGCTTACTTTTATCAGTACTAGTGGACTCCACATTATCTTCACTATGAACCATGATAGGCTCACAGTGAGGGTCATCACTACTATCGGATCGTGAAGGTGGGTTGGTGGAAGGGCAAGCCATATTCCCAAATGCTTGTGTGTTCCCAAATATGGTACACAATTGTTGGTAATGGATGAAGCCTTTTTTTTTTAATCCACCAGGATATTTATTAACCTACAACCAGATTTGTGTGTGAGTATAAAATAAAATACAAATGTGATCCTACTTTATGTTTAATGTACAGATTTGTGCCTACCTTAAGTTCGGTGTCCCAGAAGTCATCAAGTGCAATTACCATGTTTGTAACAAGATCATGTGCAATGCCTGTTTTTCCCACCATCTTTTGAACTTATTGCATTGTGTTTTGAAGCGATTGTACTTGTTACGCAACTGTGAATGAGTGTAGTTATACTTTACGGCTTTGGACAGCTCTTTCCTAATTTGATTCCACGCAGGTTTTGTGAATGTTCCAGTTTGTTTGCTATTTCTCTCCACCTCCTCCTCCATTAGATTGACAAAAATGGTCTCACTTTTGTCGTTCCATGGACCATGACAGTCATCATCAACGACAACTACGTCGTCATCATCGGTCGGAATTTTTTCATAGTTAGGAGTCGCCATTGCCTACTTGTATGTTTCAATGGAGTTGGTTAAAAGAAAATAAATAAAGCATTATGAAGTAAAAACAGAGGCAAGCATGATGGTTCTGAAAATAATGTCACCATGGCCAACAAAAATATATTTTATTTCAATTTCCAGTAACCCATACAGAGAATGTAATCGTGGATCATCATGTAGTGAGTTAAAGCCCACACTGGTCAATGAAAACAATTCAGTTGTATGTTCATATACAGTGGCAGATTCAGTAGATTTTAAACGGACACCCAATTTCATGAAAATAGCAGAAATTAGGCAAGGAACACTGATGGAAAACCCTTAACCATGGACAAGTAGTTAATTAACACAAAAACAAAGTAGCAATTAGGCAGAAATACTTACGTCGAAGAACAGCAATGGATCAATCGTCGAAATGAGGATGAACCTGTCAGCAAAACGATTGATATTATGAGGAAATTGGAAATCCATGAGAAAAATTACAGGCTTACATGGATGGTTGTATACCCACCCATGTGACGACAGATGCAGCAATTGAAAGGGCTACACTTGTGGTTCAACACACACACACACACAGATCCGGCAATATTTTGGGTGTGTGACGAGTTTATGCGAACGAGGTGAGGAGAACGACATGGGGAATAGGTGGGGTGTTTAGATCGGTGATCGCGAGAGAGAGCATGAGAGAGAGAATGGCGGAGGTTGAGAGAGTTACCGAGAAAGACAGAGCTACTGACAGTGCAACACAAATACAGAGAGATAGCAAGAGAGAGAGAGACCATGTTGGAGGGTGAGAGAGTTACAGAGGGAGACAGAGAGGTACAGAGAGAGAGAGAGAGAGAGAATGGCAGAGGGAGAGGAGAGGTGAAGATGCATACCTGGAAACCCTAGGAGGCGCCACAGAGGTTCGTTGGTCTTGTGTTGGCCGCTACCTTCGTTTGATGTTGCGAGTGTTTTTTGTAACGTAAAAATGTGTTTTTTAGCAAGAACACAAAAAACAGAAATCAAACACGGTTTCTCGTAACAAAAAACAGAAATAAAAAACAGCAACAGTTTCCAAACCTAAGTTGTTTTGGTGGCCATATTGATGGGGCTCCAAGGGTAATTTTTGTGAATATACAAAATTGCCCTCTAAGTCGGTGAGATTGGTCATTTTTCAGCACTAATGCACCGGATTTCATCATAATTCTGCAATTAAGGGCCTATTTGGTAACAATTTATTTTGAGTGTTTTTTTTTAACTTTTTGCTTAAAATAAGCAATTAGTGTTTGGTAGCAAGTTTTTTAGCTTATATTAAGTTAGCTTTTTTATATGCTAATAAGTCAAAAAGTAAAAATAAAAAATTTTGAAGTTTTTTTTGCTTATTTACTGCATTGAAAATTTTGAAAAATAATGAATTTTAAAAATTTTAAAAATAAATTAGTATACTATCATAATGTTGAAGTTTTGTTTAGACTTATAGAACATCAAGAATATGCAATCTAATTTACTTTGAGGGTTCTTTGATCATTTTTATATAAAAAAAGCCCAAAAAAAACTTTAAGTTAGTACAAAACACAACAATCAAGTTTTTTTTAAGTCAGCTTATTATTTATGCTTTTTTAAAGTAGCTTATTTAATCAAAAAGTTGTTTTCAAACGAGTCCTAAATGTGTTTGGGCGAGAGTAGTACTAGGATAGGTGACCCCTAGAAAGTCTTCCTGTTGTAACCTTATCATTTTAAAAATCCAAGGAGTTGTCCGTGTTGGTTGTGCTTTCCACGTTGGTCAATTTAAGTTCAACTCTTGAGGCTAGGCCACGAGAGATTTATACTTTGTAAATACTCTCGTTCCTACTTGGATGACCTACTTTTGACCAAATCAGGGAAGAGATTAGTCGATATACGCGTAAGTTGGCCCAGACAGATTTGACAACAGTAAAAAAAAAAAATTAAAAAAAAAAAAGTGGGAAAAAAGGAAGAAGCTTACGTCAATAGGCCATCCTTTGGAAAATGATAGATTGTGGCCCTTGGATTTGAGTACATAAGTTATGGCAGGACTTGTGCAAAAACTAATAGAACTACTTTCCAATTGCATGATATTCCCCACCTTGACTAGGAGCCATATTGAAGGTTCTTAATTTCTAAAACTTTGGGCCGTTTCTCAGTCAACAAAATAGCTTTCATAAGCAAGTTTTAAATTTTTCTAGCAAAAAAAAAATTGGTCAATTTTAAGTTTTAAAAGTTATTACTTTCGTTTTACATTAGAAGTAATTGCTTCCTTTTTCTCTTCATGACTTGTGATAAAAGATATTAAACAGCTAAGGTAAGGTTTGATTGTCACATGGTTTAGAGAAAGAAACACTTCACTCTTTCTCAAACTGTGGGCAAATGCTTTACCATTTTTATTTTTCAATTTTCTTAGGCTGTAAGCAAGTTGGTAAGTGATCTATATACCTTTCAAGATGGGCAACTCAAAGATTAATTGGGAAGCTTATTACCCATAAAAGACAAAATACCATATAGATAATAAATTTTTTTTTTCTTTTGCAAGAAGGTATATTACTCCCATGAGCTCGTATAAGGCCACCAACCACATGAACCCTGTAAAAATTCATGCATTGCTAAGTTGTTGCTCCCCTTGATAATTTTGGTGGGCTGCCCCCAATGAAGTATAAATACTAAAACATGCCTCCTGGTTCACCACTTTGAAAAGGAGAAGAGGAGCAATAAGGAAAAGAACAGAAAAGAAGAAGGAAATTTATAAAAACCCTAGTTCATAGCATTAATTTCTCATAATTGGGAGTGTTGGGAGGATTTATCTATTTGGAGCTCAAATTTTGACATAACTTGTATAGAATGATTATTCTCAGACTTGAACTCGTGTTCTCACATCTGACCGCTTAAGTTATCAAAAAATATGCTTAATAATGATTTTGAATTCTATAAGAATGATCCTTAATCGAAGTTTTGCTTTTTTTCAACTTTTAATCCCTTCTTTTTAATCCTAATTATTTTAGCCTCATAGCGGGAATTAAGTGAAGGATTAATACTGATAAGGTTGAGATGGTTGGAATTTTCAAATCCATGTTTAGGTATGACAATAATGGAGTGGGTGGTGCCAACTTTTTAACTAATTAGGTTTAATGTCTTTGACCCTCCCTTCTAATCATTTAGTCATATTAGTGAAGGATGAAATGTAGATTTCACAAGTTTACAGCAATGGAAAGTAAATATGGTCCGCCTAGTTGTGTTGCTTTTTAATCCCGAAGATATACATCATACTAAGATATTTTTCACTTGATACTCGAAAGTATTAGAACTCGTTGGATTTGACTTCTCTCCGGTTCTAGCCAGAACCAAGGATGCCTTTTGAGTAAGGCATTTCCTAAGTGCACAACCCCATTGGTGATCAAGTGATCAATAACTATAAAGAGTTACATCACCAAACTCTTAGATTAAGCCCAAAATGTATTAGTAAATATTTTGGCTTTGGCACAAGGTATTAAGGTCTTCAAACACACCATGACGATGCAGTTTGTAGACCATTGATTTTGTATTTTGATAATGTGTTACAGTCTTATGTATTAAATTGGAGATCTCTTGTTCTCGCCAGAACTGAGGAGGAGCTAGATCCGAACCCATTTGCTAAGAAATAATTTCTCTGATAAGTTCCTACAAAAAGTGTAACATGTAGTGCAGAGGCTTACCAATTTTTAAAAAATACACAAACAAAAGAACCTTACTGTTGAACCTTTTTGATAGAACAAAATAAAAATTGAAGAATAGCCCACTTCGAGGGTGGGCAAGAGCTTTTTGTTGGTTCAATTCGAAGTGAACCATGACTCCTAAGAGCAACAACGCTTTTCAAAAATTGATATCTTTATTATTCCAAGCCCTACAATGTCTACAGATATTTACAATCTCAAAAGAACTTAAGACAACTTTTAAGAACTGCTATATGGCTAATAATTACTCAACATTATCCTAATTAAATACCAGTTTTATTTAAATAATAATGTCTAAATAGAGTCCTAACTAAATAAGTCCATAACACTTACAAGAGCCACATGAACTCATCCACCTCTGAAAGGGCAACAATGAGGCCTAAAATTTATCCATGTATACTAAAATATAAAATCACAATTTGTAGTTCTACATCTGCAAAGTAAATCCCAAATACTTATTATCACCTAAAAATTACACGTGTCAATTAAGTCCGAAATGCACTAAATGAACCTCGAACTCAGACAATTCAAAATGTCTAGATTTACGGTTCATGCCAATGTCTACTCCCATCCTACTAGACTACCCTGTGCAAGCCTCCATAAAACTTGAGAAAAATTCTGGTTGTTTTTGCCACTATTTGTGGGTCAGGCCATTACTTCGACAGATCATCCTTCTACTCTTTCTAAGGATGTGTTTGGTACTTATGGAAAGAAAATGGAAAGGAAAAGAAGAAATTGGAGAAAAATGGTAAAGAAAATGAATGTCTTTCCTCTATTTGACTACGTAGAGAAAATGGAAGGAAAGTAAGAAAAACTAACTTTTCCAAGTTTGATTTCAAAGAAAAAGAGAAAAAAAAAATAAGAGGTTAATTTAACTAACCCTTTTCCCAATTTTCAAATTCAAAATTTTTATTGCAAATTCAAATTCAAATTTTAATTAAGCCAACTCAATTTGCATATTTGTCTTCAAAATCTTCACATGTGGGCCCATCTATTCTAATTCCCTCTTTCTCTCTTGTTTTCCTTGTCTTTCTTTCCTTCCCTTCCACACTAAGAACCAAAAGGTTATGTTCCTTTCATTTCCTTTCCTTTCCTTTCCTTTCCTTTCCTCATCTTTCTCAAGTATCAAATAGAGCCTAATAGCCTATTTGGAACTTGGGAGAGGGGAGGGAAGGAAAAATTTTCCTTCTCTCTTTCCTTATTTGATTTTACCTAAGAGAGAAAGGGAAAAGAAAATGAATGAAAATTTTAAATAACTCTCACTCTTTCTCTCTCTCTTCTTTTCTTCTACTGTTCTTTCAATTTTTTTTTATAAAACCAAACAGAAAAAAAAATAGTTTCTTTTCATTTTCTTTCTTTTTCTCCCGAAGTTCCAAACAGAGGCTGTAAGGGTTGATTAAATCATTAACTTTGCCCATAATATTTTGTTGGCCTTCAGTTGGAGGCCTTATAAATTTGCAAAATTATTTACGGCCCACTGGAAAGCCCCAAAAGCGAAGCTACAGAGAGAGAGAGAGTATATGTATTCACGTGGACAGAGGGGACATTTAATGAGAAGAAACGACACTACCACTCGCTTCGCGATAAGTACGAAATAGGCCAACGACTGCGAAATTTCCACATCCGTTTCACATGCTCTCTCTCTCTCTCTCTCTCTCTCTCTCTCTATATACAATTACCGACACTCGCTGTATGTGCCCAATCCTGATAGCGCTACATTTCAATTCTCTCTCTCTCTATATGATTATATCAGTATGTATAGTTTACACTCTCTAGTCTGTGATCCACTTCACACAGCTCCGTTCTGTCGCACCATCTCTTCTCTGCCTCGTAGCTGTCAAACTTTTTCCGTATTTCAAATAATTCAACGTTCCTATTGAGAAACGGACGAAACAATCATATGAAGTATATGTTATTATATAGGCAAGTTGGTTTCTTTGTATGCTCTGAACTGTGAATTTCTGGTGATTTTGGAGAAGAGTTGAGCTTTGGAACGTTGGAGTTGTTGAGCTTAATTGTAGAGATCTGGGGTTTGTGTCGCTGAATAATGGGGAGCTCAGAGGAGAGAGTGGTTGCTGTGATAATGGTGGGTGGACCGACCAAAGGTATGAAATTGGCTTTGAGTTCAAGACCGAGTTCTTAATTTCATACTTTTTTGATAGAAACTTTGCTTCTTGAGTGAATAATGAGGCTCATGCGTGTGTGTCTGTGTTCGCGCATTTTCAGGTACTCGGTTCAGGCCATTGTCTTTAAATATTCCAAAGCCTCTTTTTCCATTGGCCGGCCAACCAATGGTCCATCATCCAATATCTGCTTGTAAAAGGGTATGTAAGTTTTCGAATTCATAACAATAATGCCAAAAGTGGAATTTTTAGTACTTTTTACCTTTTGAATTTGATATGCCGAATGATTGGGATTGCTATTTCTGTTACAAAATCATATCATGTTGTATAAAGGTATATTTTTTGATTCATTAATAGAAGAAAAAGTTTGTGATTTTGGGCATGTCTAATTTACAGTTTATTGAGATGCAGAGTAATTTTTGTAACTGTTTCTATTATAGATCCCAAACCTGGCACATATCTATCTCATTGGTTTCTACGAGGAGCGTGAATTCACATTATATGTCTCCTCATTATCTAATGAGCTCAAAGTTCCTGTTAGGTAACTTCTTACTCTTTTTTTTTTTTTCTCTCTCTCTTCCTTCTTAATTATGAATTTGTTTTAACTTCAACGTGATTGTTGAATCTGGGATCTTAGTATTCTTTCTTGTTGATAATGCCATTATTAGATACTTGAGAGAGGACAAGCCACACGGCTCAGCTGGTGGACTCTATAATTTCAGAGATCTGATCATGGAAGACAACCCGGTTTTCATCTTTGCCTATTATACTCGCACAAAAGCTTTACCTTTTACGTTTGTGACTTTTGAGCCCTTCTTATTTTACATTTAATATTGACAACTTGTTAATCCAGCTTCAAAATTAAAAAATAAAAATAAAAACCCGTTGTTTCAAATCATCTTTTATCATGTTCTATTCATTCTGGACTACTAAAGCTAATAGGGTTTCATATTTGCATGGCAGTCACATATCTTCTTGCTGAATTGTGATGTTTGCTGCAGTTTTCCACTGCCTGAGATGCTTGGTAATTTATCTCAACCACAGATTGTGCTGTTTGAATCTTTGCTTTTAAAATCTTTTGTGGATTGTTATTTGTCACGTTATCCTCTGCTTTCAGAATTTTTAATTGCTGCCTGTTGCCTTCCACGTTTGCAGAGGCTCATAGAAGATATGGTGGGATGGGAACAATACTAGTAATCAAGGTTGTTAACCATATATGCAGGCTTTCTGGACTCTGGATACCCATATTACTGCCAGAACCAACATTTGTATTCTGGATTTGTCTGTTCTTCCCATTCATGTCCCCTTCTGCTTTTTCCTGTGCAGGTTTCTGCAGAGACGGCCAACCAGTTTGGGGAACTGGTGGCTGATCCAGTTACCAATGAATTGTTGCATTATACCGAGAAACCTGAAACATTTGTATGTACAAGATCAGATAATCAACTACTTTTGGCTTTTGGCATTGCTTAATCCCGACAGCATTGGTATATGCCTATTTGTCTACTGACTTCTTTTCTGTTCATCTAAAAATATATATGTTGCAGGTAAGTGATCGAATAAATTGTGGTGTTTACGTATTTACAACAGACATTTTTACTGCAATTCAAAGTGTTTCCACACAACGGAAAGATAGAGGTCAGTGATACAGGCTCTGTTTATTTGTCATCGAGTGCATGTAGGTAGAAGTTCCCTATGCTATGGTAATGACATGAAACTTATAAAGGTGCCTCATGGTAGATCTTTCATTAAAGGCTTTTTACCTTGATCAATAAATTATTTTCCGTTAGTTATCGCATATTTTGCTTGCCATTTCAATTCATCTTTGTACCTTTAATGGAGTCCTACAGTAGATTCTTGGTTTGGATTTTGAGATGATACAAGGCACATGATAGTCAGCTGATGATGGCTAAACTCTATGCTGTTGTTTGCAGCTAATCTGAGACGTATGTCCAGCTTTGACGCTGTCCAGTCAGTGACAAGGTATCACCTATTTTTTTTCATGTTAAGGCAATTGCCATTCGCAAATAAAATGTATAAGAAATAACAAGAAATACCCTTAGTTATTTAATTCTGGATTCTCCACAAATTGCAGTAGCAGTTACAACTTACCCATCTCTTTGTTGTAGTATATTCTAGAGAGCAGCTGAGGAGCTTGTAATGTCATTGGTAAATCTTTTCGGAGAAATGATGTTTATTTGAACAATTCTTCTAATGAAGTGCAAGTGGATTATTATGATAATGTAGTTTATATTTTTGGGTTAAGCACGAATACGTCTACGAAGGTGTTGTATCTGTATCGGATACTAACACACGTTGGACACTCCTTAACACATGTCAGACATGTCGAAATGTGTCTTATTAGTTTTTAGGTTTCTTAGAACTGGATACGCTTCGGACACTTGTGGACACATGTTCATGACTTATACACCTATGAAACACATCACAAGTTTGTAGAAAGTAACTTGGGATTTAATGATAAAATAAAAATAATGTAGATATACACGTATGAAAATGTTGTGTTAAATTGTAAACTTATTTTCATCTTATTTTATGTTAAATGATGTTTAAATTATGGATGGAATAATGTTTTTCATGTTGCATTAACATTAATTTTTCATATTTTTGGTGTTTTTATGGATGTTATATTGATATATATAACGAATAAAAATATATGAGACTATATTATTTTTACTATATCCCACCGTGTTCATATCCGCCATTTTAGAAAATCATCGTGTCTCATATCCATACCGGTATTATGTCTGTATCTTGTGTCCATATCCATACTTCTTACTTAACCCCAAATTGGCATTGTTTAAAGGGCATCCCAATGCTTGTCATCCAGATCTTTTATTGTCACTGACAAATAACCCCTAAATGCATACACACATAAACCTGCGCCAACTTTGACTAAACCGTTACGTAAGATTATTGTGTTGGGGCATCTTTGCATGGGCTTGGGTACCTCAGTTTTGGATTAAACATCATACTGGTATCACTGTGATAAACGTTGAAATAATTATAAATATGGATTATTTTGTCTTCATGAGGTATGAAAATAATAATTCACTTGTGGAATTAATCTTACCGACTTTGATTTGATGAAATACACAATTTCTTTCAACTTTTCATACTGATACTAGTTCATCTAACAGGAGTCTTCCTTCAGATTTTGTGAGATTGGATCAAGATATCCTATCCCCTTTTGCAGGGAAGAAGCAATTATATACATATGAAACCATGGATTTCTGGGAACAAATCAAGACTCCTGGGTAAACCCAACCTCTAAAGTTTTGTATTGCTATTTTTCCTCTGCATTTTGGACGATCATGTAACTACTTTGAGTCCATACCATGCAGAATGTCTTTGAAATGCTCGGCTTTGTATCTTGCCCAATTTCGGTTCACTTCTCCCCATCTTTTGGCAAGTGGAGATGGTACAAAGAGTGCCTCCATTGTTGGTGATGTTTATATTCATCCATCAGCAAAATTACATCCAACTGCCAAGGTATTTTTGTTTCCATCTCTTTATAACTGCATTCTCTATATTAAGGCATTGGTGATCTATGCAGTTTCCTTGGTATGACATTGTAATCATGGTTGGGGAATTGTCTAAAGAGTTAAGAACATTGATATTTGAAGTTACATCAATCAGGCAAATTAAGTGGACGTTCTAGGGGATGAGTTTGTGATTCAACAGGTGATCAGATGTTATTAGCCTATTTCCTTCCCGTTATAAATGTTACACTAGCATTTAAACGCATACACACATCTAAAGATGCATGTCGTATGATATTTTTGCATCAATTGAATGCCTTCAGAAAAGTACTCCATATCATACACCACGTGGGGATCACCTGGAAACGTATACCTTGTTTATAGACCAAGGGAGTCGGAAATAGTCCTCTTTTTCACATTTATTTGTTGATGGTTAACTAGACTTGGACTCAGGAACATGAACAATGGGGTCATTTCTTTTTTCTTTTTCATTTTTTTATCATTTTATTTTTCGTTTAGTATTTTACCAGAGTAAGCTCTCAGTAGGTAATGAATGACCATTTGCAGGCCCCAAGATGGTTCAGTCAGTTCTCCTATTTTTTTGCTTGCTCCAGCCTTGCTATGTCCTTATCCATATGACTGACTCTTATGTTGCGCTTTTGGAATACTTACCAAAAAAAAAAAATGTCATGCTTTTGGAACAGATTGGTCCCAATGTCTCAGTCTCTGCAAATGCTCGTATAGGACCTGGTGTGAGGCTCATCAGCTGTATTATTCTTGATGATGTTGAAATTAAGGTAGTTACCCAAACCAACTTATCAGAAAAAGATAGTTAACCAAATTAAGTATATGATGTGCATGGTTAACTATGCCTAGCACTTGATATTTATATCTTCTGTTTCTCAGGAAAATGCAGTCGTTAGCAATGCAATTGTTGGGTGGAAGTCCTCTATCGGGAGATGGTCTAGAGTCCAGGCAAGTTCAGAATGTTATCTTAACATGCTAGTCTTGTTTATTAGAGAACTTTTTTCCAATGTGTCAGTGCTTGAAGCTATCAATTAACCTCAGATGGATTCGGTTTCCCTGTTTCTAATCAATGCTTTCACCCACTCTATGCCTATTTGTTTAACTCATCTACCAGTCTATCATCTTGGAATGCCATCCAATGGCATATCAGATTACTTCATCTCAGCTCAAAAGAGGTCGAATGACCAAAATATAATGCATGCCATTTCAGCATCACAAAGTTAGTCTTCTCACCACAAAATTACTTCATTTTGGCATCAAAGGGAGAAAGGGAATTGTAGTTGCAATTCTCACTTCATTGAAAGTTGTGAAGTTCTCAGGTTTTGTCCTCAAGAACACTGTTCAAATAAGATCTTAAGTTCATCAATTCTCTTGTCAGATAAGTTGTCTTCCCATCTCTTCCTTTGTTATATTTCCCCTTCTGGTCTTCTACTGGCAAAAGAACTTGCTATTTCTCAGCTCTTACTAAAAGAAGAAAGAGCCTTCAGTCTTCCTTTTGCCAGTCCTTTTCAATTTGCAGCAACAATAGATTTCTTAAATTTGATCAACTGATATCAGGCTGGAGGAGATCACAATGCAAAACTTGGAATTACAATCCTTGGTAGTGTTTTCTTCCTTTCTCATATTGTTCCATTTCCTTTATTTAACTAAGAAACTCCAATACATGCACTACAAAATCTAAGTTGATATGTTTAACACAGGTGAAGCTGTGACTGTTGAAGATGAAGTGGTGGTGGTCAACAGCATTGTCCTTCCAAACAAGACCCTTAATATGAGTGTTCAAGATGAAATAATTCTATAGTTTAGCAGGAGAGATTCTGCAATGACATTACCTCCCTCCCTCTCTCTCTCTCTCTCTCTCTCTCTCTCTCCATACTTAATATGAATGTATGTTTGTTATTATTGTTGCTACCTAAAATTTGGGTTTTTCAGTAGCAAAACAAATGTTTGGGTGGTTTTATTGTCCATTTGTAAATTGACATCTTCCAAATTAAAATAAATGAAATTGGAGCTCCAGAACCCTTTTCCTTCATAGCTCTTTAACTTATAGTTATTGAGATACACCTGTGTTGCACTACTTTTAGGAATAGCTGCAATTACTCAAAAAAAAAAATTTGTGGGTGTTGATTATTGTCGTTCTTGACCACAGTCCCTGAAATGAAGGCAGAGCTCTTAAATCATATTAGACTGCATTTCATAGTCTACAATTCCTTATATCTTGGAGATCTGAATTTTTATACCCCTAAAAAGGTGCAGGTTCCAGGCATTTGGGAGCTAAAAAGGATTCTGATCGTCATTAGGAATCTTAGGACATGCCTTTCCTCCCGGTACATACCCCGATTCTGAAACTTACTTGGCAGTTGGCACATACTGCATTTAAAAGGTCATCTAAGTTCAAAATTACAGTAATTTTAGTTTGATGCACCTCCCCTGCCTGGGGGATTATCAGTGAGTTGGAGGCATGATGACATTAACATCTGATCCGACTGAACAGAACCCATCAAGTCCATGTACGTCAACTAATTGGAATTTACTACTTCAATCCGTTACCATTGAACTGTATTACAGTTATAGCTTTATCAAGTGGACCTCATGCCTTGCTGCTAGGGGTGCATGGGTCGGGTTAGGTCGGTCTATGCTAAACTGAGAACTGATCCGAGCTTGATTGGTTCCAAATTTTTAGATCCAAAACCGAACTAATCCTGAGTGGGTTCGGGTTCAATTCCATGGTTTAAGTTAGTTTGGGTCAAGTCCGCTTTTAAGTTTCTTTATTTAAAAATAAAAATAATCTTACATTCTCAATTTTTTGAAATAATTAAATAACAATATGTAAACACATATTAACAATAATTAAATGCAAACAACAATAGTTTAAAGACATATATACAATATATACAAACTTTTATTACATATATAAAATCAAGGCTAGGTTCGGCTCTCGGATTGAATTGGGACAATTTGAGTCTAAAAAATGCAAACCCAAGAACCAAACTGAATTTATTGATTTGATTTTTTTTTAAACCCAAACGAAACGAAACCATAGAGGTCGAGTTGGTTCAACTCTTGAGTTTTTCAGTTCCTTTGTGCGTCCCTACTTGCTGCAATATTCTGACATTTCTAGTCCATTAACACCTTCAACGGACATGGTTCTAGTCAAGCAATGCAGTTTTCATACCAACTTATAATATGACCAGTTGTGTTAGATTGATATGCCACAGCAGCACCTATAGTATAATTTGTTCTACTCCCTCATGGAAATAGTCCATTCCTAAGTAGAATGAGCAAGAAATCTCAGACAATCACCAAAAAAGCAGAACCTAAAGGTTCTTCCTCTGAACTTGGAACACCACATCACAATTCCCATCAGTTCATCTTTTGCAGGAGTTATAATTGAATCTTTGGAGGAATGACAGATTTAGCACTCAATAATTTATAGATTTGTAATCTTAAAAGGCACAGTTGTAAAGACATTCAAATTAAATCAACAATGGGTAAAGGATGACATTGAACAACCTTACAAGTGTTTACAAATGAAGAAAGAAAGAAAAAAAAAAATGAGAATCTAACATTAGAATTCAGTAGTCTCCTGAGGACAGCCAATCCAAGTTGATGTATAGAGATTATGCATTCAACACTAGGCGATCTCTTCTTGTCAATGATGCTAACGATCATCTGGTTGTTTACTTCATCAGTTAAAAGGAATTTACGGGGCAAAAGAGGAACTATTATGAGATTAGCCTTATAGGGTTTTTCCCGGCGACTTCAGAGTACCATGATTTCCATGCTTCCAAATAATGAGCAAAGAGATCTCTCAAAGCTGAAACAACATTAGAAAAAGGAGAAAAAAAAAGTAAAGAGAATCTTGTAATGCAACTCTAAGAACACAAGATATAGAGTGGATAGAAAAGGGATGCCACTTCAAGTGCACTGCCTGCCTACAAGTCAATATCAGTTGGACATTATTAGGAGATGTACTCTCTATTAACGTGATTAATTGCATGAATGACGACCTCTACCACTCAGAACTAAAACTTGAGAGGCTTCAAGACTAACATTGGCAACTAAAAATACTATGGGCTATATAAGCATCCTTAAGTGGAGAAACCAAAAATAGAACTCTTTCAGGGAGAAAATTAACAAGCACCAGAGGCAATGATTAATGAAACCCCTTTTCTGTGTATCTGAATACTTTCATGAATGGATGACCACAAATTTTTATAGATTGAGCATGGTCTGGTTTACTGACTACTACATTTGTGTACTTTTTCCATAACCTTAGCTTCAGGTGGGTCACAATGTAAACAGTGCCACCACATCAGTAAATAACATTACAGCTAGAAGAATTGGACTCAACTGCATATTGGAGTATAAATGGTACCTTGGTTGTGATACTGAGGACGATAGGTCAATGCTAGACTTTCCCAGTCATGAACTTGTTTCGCTTTATTATTGTCGGCAGGGCCAACTTTGGACACACTGGCAGGAGCAAAGGGACCAAACTGAAAATTCTTTGGACTCTGTCTTGAATCCTCCTCCAAATTGTTCTTATCAACCTCAGTTTCCAAATCCTCACATTTCACTTGCATTTGCAATTGCATCTTTGTGATATTGTCTGAATTGCCGTCAATTGGTGAAACCATCTTGCTCCTTTTAACACTGGTATTTGTAATCTCAGTCCCAAATGTCCTTTTCTTAGACTCATTAAGAACAAATGTATTTACAGATCCATTCTCATAGTTTCCTTTCATTTGCAACCACCTGAACACAGGCTTTCTTGTCTCCGGATGATGGATCTGGGTGCGATTCAAGAAAGATTCAATTAGACTATGGTATTAGAACTTGGATGAACTGAGAAATTAAAAGAGTAGTTTCATAGGTGAAGGCTTCTTTCATCCTTTCAGTAAACATTAACTGCAATGTTTACCTTCTCAATGAAATTCATGGAACACAACACATTTGCAATATCATAGAGCCGCCTCACTTTAGCTGCAGAATTATTTTAAGAAGATAGTGTTAATCAAAAGTTTCTTGCATATCTTTCAGTCAGTAAAATATTAAGAGAGCAAAGTGAAGAATTATACTCCTCATCATTGATGGATCATGGGCATCTCCGAACAATATCCTAGCAGCTTCCTCAAGGGAGATCAAAACCACCTAAAGAAAGTGGTTTAAAACATTTCAGCTACAGGATCCTTGTGCAGCAAGTCCACAACATGATAGAAAGGCTATAATTTAAAATTCTAACAGAGTAACATACATTAGAGCAAAGGAAGAGCTTGACAAAATTCTGTGTAAGAAGTCCCAAAGATTTTTCCTTTCTGTTGTCTGTCAAAAAGGAAAGTATCTTCATAATAATTTCAACAATTGACCAATACTGCAATAGAAAATTACAAAGCAACATTGATCTGTAATCAATCAAATTATGTTTAATGTGGAGTTACCAATTGACAAACAAAAACCCAGTAAGTAGCATCTGCAACTATTGCACTTTGTTTTAACTTTACCAATTTTGGATGACATTGACAATCTATGGTTTGATTCTTCATTCTGGCTTGAAGTTACTGGATTGGAAATTTTCTCATCTTCGCCATCATCTGAAACCTAATAAGAAAGAAAATAAAATATGAGCCTTGCTAAGAATTATACCTAAAAAACAGAATTGTAAGCCTTAATTGACATACTTTTGCATCATTATTCCTGTCGAATGTGTTTAAATTCTCCCTCAAACCCTCCTCCTATCACAGCAAAAGGGAAAACCTCTCAAATACAAATGAACCAAAAGAAATGAAATGAAATAATATAATTACCCTGAGCTCCTGCAGAGCCTTTGGAATTCCTCCAAACCCTTTCCAAGAATATCTATTCTTTCCCTTCTTTGCAAGAACCTGAATATATATCAAAACCCTAATGGTTTCAGACAAATGTAAACAATGAAATTCAAAATACTGAAAAAGAAAGGGGGAAAATATTGGAGATCTTACACCAACGCTTTCTAGTACATTGACAATGTCGTAGATCCGCCGCCTCTCAACTCCTACACAATCACAGTAATTATACATTTAATGCACAATCATAGACATAAATCAGAAGGAGATGGAGATCATAGATCAGATCAAGACTTAATTGAGTTGCAGCATCATCAAGTCCGATTGTCTCCACACCGTCTCGATTGTACAAGCTCAAGAACCTGCACAAATTCATAAAACAAAAAAAAAATTGTACGAATGAAAAGAATAGAACACATAGAACGGTATACATATATAAGCATTTGCATATATGTATAGAGAGAGAGAGAGAGAGAGAGAGAGAGAGTACTTGGTGCATAAGAGACCAAGAGATTTCTCCTTCCTGCAATAGGTAGATTGCCGAGATCCAGACTCCTTAGAGGCAGACGAAGGCAAAGCCATCTTCAGACCAGATCTGTGAATAGATCAAACCTTTAGACTCTAAAGAGAGCTTTGTTACCAGAGAGAGAGAGAGAGAGAGAGAGAGAGAGAGAGAGAGAGGGAGGGGGAGAGGGAGAGGAGGAGGAGGGAACCGGAAACTGGTGAGCAAGAAGGAGAGTATGTTGGGTGTGTATATAGATATAAAACATAAATATATATGCAGAGAGAGAGAGAGAGAGAGAGATATAAAACATAAATATATATGCAGAGAGAGAGAGAGAAGAGGACCGTTAAGAAAGGGGTTGCGACTTTGGCGGGGTTTGAGTTGGTGGTTTGGACTTTGGAGGGATTTATTTAAAATTTTGAAAGCAAGAGATGCTAGCGGGAATTCAAATTGCCAACCGAGTTTACTGATTTGGATTATCGAATTTCCTGTTAAACTTGTGTATGGTGCTTTAAAAGCTCATTCGAAATTCGAAATTAGTTTATTATGTAAATAAATTAATTTTAAATATATTTGTAAACATAATAATTTTTTTAATTCAGTTCAATAAATTTATATGTATTCTAAACAAGTATAAAAAATCAAACTATTTATGGTGGGTTCAATTGAAATTTGTTTGAAATTGACCCAAAAAATTTATGGATGTTTGTTGTTTATAGCATTCCATCAATTTTTTTCATTTTAGCAGGTTGTTTGGTGTTTGAAAAAAAAAGAGATTTGTTGATATATACTTGTGAGTTGTGATGTTACAAGTGCTAATTTATTATTAGATTAGGTGTCAATATATGTAATGCATAAGAAGTAAGGCTTGTTCAAATTCACAACAAATATATTATAAGTAATTAATCCAAAATCTACAATAAGTAATAATACAGTCCAAAATTGAGGCGACGACTCATATAACACAAATTTGTTCTTTTTTTTTTTTATAGAATTAGTTCAATCATGCAAGTTTTATTGTGTTCTTAATTTTTCAATTGCCTTGATCATCAAGATCGATATATACATATAGATATAGACATGCAAAGAGCACAGAAAAAATATTTTTTCAAAAATTAAAGTTTACTTAAATTGGAGATGATCGTATCTTTAAAAAGTTGAAGAAGATATATATATATACTATACTATATGCAAATATAATGAGATGTTCACATGGTTCCAAAAATCAATTCCTATTTTTTTAAAAATTCTTAAAAATTACTATGTCACATGGCATACCTAGCTCATTCAATCAGTCAAGCTCTCTCTCTATCTCTTATAAAAGAAAACAAAAAAATTAATATTTAAATAAAAAATTAATCAAAATAATTAAAGGAGTTAAATACTGAAAAGAAAATACAAAATTAACTAAAAGAAAAAAAAAAACAATCTATGGAAACCAAAAAAAACTAAAGGAAACAAAATCTGCAAAATTGTTGCTAGAAAAATCAATCAAATTTAATTGCCAGCCTTCCCTCTCTCCCTTTCCTAAATAGAGTAGTAAAAAAACCTAACAGTAAGAGATTAAAAACCCCACTCAAGGCTGGTAAAGAAAAATCTCTACAATTCTTACCACCGCAACAGCCACTGCCAAATTAGCCGAGCAACAGTCACGTGAGAAACAAATGCTCCGGTCATAGAACTCGCGAACACACGTAAAGGTTAGTAAATCTCTCTCTCCCCTTTCTCTTTCGTATAGCATATAGATATCTCACAACTTTTCTCTCTCTCTCTCTCTCTCTCTCTCTCTCTCTCTCTCTTGTTTTCCTAGTTGTAGTAGCGAAAAATACCTAAATAAAATTCTAGCCAGAGGCTTAAGCAAAAGTAAAAAGGATCCAGAGTTATAAAAAAAAATATCCTGACGACGAACTCTGCCTGAGATACGGGTCCAACCAAGTAGTATGTGGTCATCTCTTCAAAAGAGTTGCTTGCAGCCAAATCAAAATATTATTGTGACGACGTGAGCATGAGCATGTCAAATTTTTGTGCTTTTTTCACTTTTTGTTATTTTGTTTTGTTCATGCCGTGTATGATTTTTTTATGTAGGAATTCAACAATCTCCTTAGTTGAAATTCTTGCAAAAAAGAGAAGGCAAAATCGATTTTGTAAACGAAACATAAACAGGCAGTACCTAAGCGTTTGTCGAGAGTTCGCTGGCCTTTTCATTTGTTGCATCAACTTGGCAAAGGAAAGAAAGTGGGTTGCAGAAGCCATTGCAACCATTATGTTTGCATGTATTGTATATGGATCATTACAGTATATATAGTTATACACATTCACGCGCGTATGTATTCCTTTGGCCAATGAATTTCAATTTTGTCTCTTCTGAGTTTGGGTTTGTGTTGTGCTGTGATGTGCTGTGTGCTACCATATCTCTTCTCTCGTGCATTATCAGTTTTCATTATTGATAGCGGTTACAAGTCTCGCAGCGCAGCTTATACTCAATTACCCCATTAGTTCTGTTTGGCTTCTAGGAAAATGGGATTTTCAATTTGATTCACCTCCAACCAATTTTTTATCGGTTGTATTTGTCATTTCACTGCCATTGTTCAGTAATAAATCATAATTTATTATGCCTAGAACTGGAAGGAGGTTGCCACATGGCGAATCTCCGTAAGTGATGGTGAATTTTTAATGGTGATGTTGTATTATGATTTATTACTGAACAATAGATATTTGTACACCATGCATATTATGCTTGTGCCAATGCTCTATATATTGCAAATGTTGGACAATTAACCAATGATTTTCAAGCACAAATGCAGGCAAGTTTGGGCTTTTAAAATTTCACTAGATGATAAGCTGGCAAAAATAGACATATATATACAAAGAAATTTGACACCTAGTAATCTCTTGTATATTACTGAGATGAAAATTAATCAAGATGTGTGTAAATTAGTTTGAATATACTAACTGTATAACTTTAAAAAAAAAAGTTTAATTACACTTTAATCCTTTATAATTTGAGCTAAAATTAGATGACTCTGTGATTCAAAAGATAACACATAACTCATTTACGTTTACAATCTGGGCTTATATCCAAAGTGGATGGAATCATAAAAATTTTGGTGTAATGACACAAATGCCCTGTGTCATGGTCCACTTCTTCGCGCCCCATGACCACTCAAATGTGTGTCAAACTTGTGCCCAAGGGTTGCCTGAATTTTGTCCAAGCATTGCCTAAACAATGGCCAAGACAACTCCAAGGTGTACCAAGAATGGCCTAAGGAAGCATTCAAGAGAGCAGGCGAGGAAGTAGCTAGGTAGCGACCAAGGTAGCTCAAAGAGTCAAACTGCATCGCGGGTGAGGGGCAGTCTAATCTCGCCAGCGCCCAGCCAACTAGTAGCGCGAGTGAGGGGCTACCTAACCTCACTACCTCCCAACCAAGCTTGCGCAAGCGCGCCCCAGCGCTAGCGCCCAAGTAACCTCACTTTGGTGTATCAGCAAGGCCCCAGATAACTGCACTTTGTGCCATCCTAAGTGTCAGGTAGCCAGTCGTTCCAGATACGCACACAATGACACCTTTTTGGCTCGGTATTTTGGCATGGCATATCTTTATGCTCCGAAGTCCAAATGAAGCTAGCTTTTTTTCTATAGACTCATCATAGGACCTAGTTTCCTGTTTTGTAAGGGTTTTATTTATTGAGTTTTGTAAAATTTTTAGAAGGCCATTATGACTCCTCGGGCACACATTACTTTTTCTCTTAGAAGTTCATAAATGGCTTAGAATGCTACTATAAGAAGGGGGTATGCTCCTACCCTACTACTTCTTGTATGTTTTAAGGCACGTCTTGTATATAATGAAAGCTTTGTAATGATGTTTTATCAATGAAATATGTGTTATTACTTCCACCCATTCTCTTCGGAGGTTTGATGGTTGGCCATCAATGCTTGATTCTAGCTTCCAAATGAGTTGATCCGGGTTTGGCTGGCTTGTTAGACAGACTTGGCAAGCGCTGCACAAGCCTCATCTATAACTGCCGAGCTCACAAAATGTTGGCTTGTGACAATTGGTATCAGAGCAATGGTTGGTGAGAAGCTACAATAAGATAGTGGCTACCCCTATGCCCCATAACAGACTGTGGGAAATGTAGTTGTTGCCATCCAACTGTAAAAATGAAAGGAAGCAATGGAGGAGCAAAGGATGGTGACTCAACCACAGAGAGTGTATGCCGGTGGGCTTGGTGGACGGAATGTCATGATGGCCACAAGATAATGGAATCGGGTAAGAGTACTCAGGCCTAGACAAGACGGTGCCCCATCAAGAAGTGTGGTGGACAAGCCCAAGAGGATGGGCAAGACTCGAGAGGCTCTAATGGTTGTGTCATCACGTTGACACACTCCCAAATAATGAGTGGCAAAAGGGGCAATGGAGCAACGGTGGACCAAGCACAAGTTGAAGAAGTGCAAGTGCCAAACCACGTGCCTACATGTGCTTATGAAGTGGAGTAAGACCAAAGCATCGGTGGGAGACATGTCGCATGCAAATGCCAAGTTCTTGTGCCAACGTGTCGACGGAGGTACAAGGGATGCCAAAGAGGATGAGAAGGCATCCAAAGCTACTAAGTTCATGTCCAAGAGAGCCACGGAGGTGGAGGATGACAGACATGGAGCAATGGTTAGGCCTATGCAGCAATGCCAAGATGAAAGGAGTTCAAGTGGACTCAAGTGGCTATCCTTTCCCGGAACAACAAGAATAGAGGACGGCGGGCCTCATAAAGCTTCATGCATATCGGTGCCAATCGGGTGGATTTGTCAAACAAGTTCTTTGCTCAATGTTTGACACAGGGGACATGTCCATGAGGGACTAGTTGTTCTATTTCATGGAAGAGCCTGTAATTAGGGCTTGAGTGCCCAAAAATGCAATGGAATGCCTTAAAGGCTATGTCTTTGAGCCACAACAGTCTGGGACGTGTGAACCAACAAGGGTGTGGGAAATGGTAAGTCTTAGGTATACGACAAACCCAAGAGTGGGGGAGCCACAAGTGCCGACAAGCCTAGGAGTGGGGGAGCCAACATCAGGTTATCATTCAAGGAAGACGGATGGAACAACAACAACTTTAAGGGTACGAAAAGGACTTCCATCAACAGAAGGCAAGCATAAAAGTCCCATTTCTTGTTACCCATGCAACGGACCGCATGGTGTGCACCTGTTGAATATTTAAAGCATAGTTAAGGGCTGTAAAGAGTAACAGTTGAACGGTGGGCCACACCTAGTGGGGTGTTTCCTTACTCCAACTTAGGCAAGAGTGCCCATGAAGGGATTTGACTTTAAAGTTGTCGAAGGACCATCAAAGCTCGTGTGGACTTAATGTTTGCCTTGGTTGAGTTCGGGGTCCATTGTCATTGATAGAGTATCTTGAAGCAATTGGAGTATGGCGATGGAATGAATGGCCATCAAGGGAACAGTTGGCTTACGAGCCACATCTTGCGAGATTTCACTTTGCTACCATTAGGGCAGTGGTGCCCAAAATAGCTTTGAGAACTCCTGTTGCATATTTGCTTTTTGTCAATGGGTCGGATTCATCAAACTCACAAAGCCTAGAGTGGCAAGAAGGGAGATATTCCAGCCTAGATACATGGAAGCGGTGTTGGACTCCAAGTCTAGAGTGACAAGGGCGTTAACACCGAATCAAGGCCGTATCGATGGGACCGAGAAGCCCTAGAAGAGATTGCTTTAGCTGGTTCAATGTGGGGATATCGGAGGTGTGTTCAAGTCAATCCCAACATCAAAGATTGCTTACAAGGGAGCATATTCGGCGGTGCCCATGGACTAGTTGTAGCTATCCTTGGATTGAACTTCAAGAGGAAGACCATGACTGCCTTGGATTGGTGATTGCCATGTTGCCATTCCATTTCTTATGCAACAGACAGCACAAGTTGCACATTGTTCGCGCCATGCCCACCAACAAGGTTGGAAGCTTGTTCTCAACCACGAGATATTAGAGGCCAAGTGTGAAGAGCCTATAGGACGATGGTCGGAACAATGAATTCAAGGTGCCTATTAACAACTCTCACCTAAGAGGGGTAGAGATTTCAAGCAAGTGTCCAAGGGTCTTGGAGACAAATTTTCAGGGCCAAACTAAAGGGGCAACCAACACTTAGCCCATGTTGGGGTAGGAGAAGGGAGCGGTTCCAACTCCATTCAAAGGGTCTTGAAGACAGACTTTCAAGGCCAAGCCGAGATGGTAACAAAGAGTTAGCCCATGAGGGGCATAAACTGCCATTGGAGAAGCATTTGTAAGAAGGGGCTGGGGCTCCAACAGTCGAGAAGGCAACTTGGAGATGGACTTTCAAGATGCCTGGCCAAGGTGTGGTCAAATCAATACAGAATTCAAGGTGGTGACTTGGAGACGGACTTCCATGGCACCCGACTAAGATGGCCAAATCAAAGAAGCATTCATGGTGGCGATCTAGAGACGGACTTTTAAGGCGCCCGGCCAAGCTGGCCAAATCAATCAAATATTCGAGGAGGCCACTTAGAGAAGGACTTCCATCCAAATCAACCACTTCACCAAGAGAAGTGGGCTTCGGGTATGAGCTTGTGCCGGTGGTGGCTAGGCCATACACCCCACTTCAGCCGGATATCTTCGAGAGGCAAGAGCCAGAGAAGCAGCTCATCAAGTGCCGAGTAGTTCGAGGGGCAACACAACTTCATCTTTAAATTCAACAAATCAAATCTTTATCACCGAGGACGGTCATAGTTTGAGTGGGGGAGAGTGTTATGGTCCGCTTCTCCGCGTCTCATGACCACTCAAATGTGTGCCAAGCTTGTGCCCAAGGATTGCCTGAACCTTGTCCAAGCATTGTCCAAACAATGGTCAAGATAGCTCCAAGGTGTACGAAGAATGACCCAAGGAAGCATCCAAGAGGGCAGTCGAGGAAGCAGCTAGGTAGCAACCAAGGTAGCTTGAAGTGTCAAGTAGCAACACGGGTGAGGGGCAGCCTAACCTCACCAGCGCCTAGCCAGCCAACTAGCTAGCAACACGGGTGAGGGGCTGCCTAACCTCACCAGAGCCCAGCGAAGCTCGCGCCCCAGCGCCAATGCCCAAGTAACCTCACTTTAGCGTCCAGCGAGGCCCCAGATAACCTCACTTTATGCGTGCCCAACTGCCAGCTAGCTAGTCGTGCCAGGTTTGCACATAATGACACCTTTTTGGCTTAGTTTTTGGCATAGTATATCTTTATGCTCCGAAATCCAAATGAAGCTAAGTTTTTTTATTTTTTATTTTTCTATAGACTCATTATAGGACCTAGTTTCACATTTTTTAAGGGTTTTATTTATTGAGTTTTGTAGAATTTTTAGGAGGCGGGCACACACTACATTTTCTCTTAGAAATTCATAAATAGTTTTGAATGCTACTATAAGGAGGGGGTATGCTCCTACCCCACTACTTCTTGTATGCTTTGAGGTACGTCTTGTACATAATAAAAGCTTTGTAATGATGCTTTATCAATGAAATATGTGTTATTATTCCACCTATTTTTCTCGAAAGTTGCTTGACTGTTGACCATCAATACTATATTCTAACTTTCAAATGAGTTGATTTGGGTTTGACTAACTTGTCAAATAAATTTGACAAAAATCATACGAACCTTATTTGCGACTCTCGAGCAAACAAAATGTTACCATGATGCCCTGCAAATGACAATCATTTAATTTTGACATAAGACAAATTTGTCTTTTCGGTGATCTCTTTAAAAAGATGAAATAACAAAATTAGCCTAGGCATAGTTTCTCTCTTGTTTTTTAAAAGAACTCAGGCGCGCATGGTTTGATTTTGAGGCTTGTAATTGCTGGCGCGGCCATCAGTCTGAGCAGAGCAATTCGGAGAGAGAGAGAAAGAGAGAGAGAGAGAGAAGCGTGGATGGGCACAAAAGAGAGTTGCAGGAACGAGCTTCGAACTGCAATCCGTCAGCTCAGTGATCGTTGCCTTTACTCTGCCTCCAAATGGTACTCCCCCAAAACCCACCAAACCCTAGACCCCGCCATTCTCACCTCTCTCTCTCTCTCTCTCTCTCTCAAACATTTGTGTTTCAAAATACAATCTTGCACATGTATGTACAGATACGCACAAACTCTGCCTTCATATTCTCTCTCTCTCTGAATTTCGAATTACAAATCTTGAATGTCCAACTCATCGACTCTTACTCTTTGATTTCTATGGCTAGCCTCGCTTGGCTTTAGTCATCGTTGATTGATTTCTACTTGCCATTTGATTTCATTCGCAGGGCAGCGGAACAGTTGGTGGGAATCGAGCAAGACCCGGCGAAGTTCCCTCCGTCACACACCCGATTCCAGCGAGGAAGTTCCAGCATTCGCCGCCGGTTCCGCACCAATGAGATCACATCGACGCCAATAGCCGGCGTGTCTTATGTGTCCACTCCGGTGCTGGAGGAAGACAACGATGCCGCAGACAGTGACTTTTACCTTCTGGCCAAGTCTTATTTTGACTGTCGGGAGTACCGGAGGGCCGCTCATGTGCTTCGGGATCAGACCAGCAAGAAAGCAGTGTTCTTGCGCTGTTATGCGCTCTACTTGGTTCGTTCCATCTCTCAACTCTTTTGCTATTACAGATTAAACTTTATTCAGCGTGGTTTGTTCTGGGTTTTGATACAGTTGTTGTTATTGATTATTTGGCAATGAGGAACTGATGATAATTTTCTCTAGAGAATGATTACAGATTTAGGAATTTGTTACTTCAGCGAACCATGTGGGGTTAACTCTCAAATTTAAACTTCTAGTAACTTACTGGTATAAAACAACACTGGGTTTTTTTAGTTGATATTTGCTATGCAATTGGTAGAGTTGTTTATATTTTGTGGGCAAAGGTTGAACTTTTGATGTAAATATATTTCATTAACAATAATTGGAAGGTGAATTAAAGGTAATCAACTGGATGACTTTCATTTAATGTCAAATCTTATGAACTGAAATTTCTTCTTACATCGTGTTTTCGATATCTAGAGTGGGTTTAAAACTGAGTTTAGTTGCAAAACCATTCTCCCTTATGTAGGATTGATGGCAATGATAAGTGGCAACTTGCTTCAAATAGGACCAACACAGAAAAAAGTTAGGCTAATTATAGTCTATAGGACAGCATAATCAATTTTACTCGGAAACTAAATTTTTATTTGAAACTAAAGAATAATCAGTGAGGCAAGGGTATTCCCATTCATGGATAACTTTCTCTCGACATTATCTATCTTCCTTGGATTGAAAGTAAAGGAAGAGAAATATGTAAACAGGTTATGTATTTCAATATTTGCCATTGAATCCACACAAATAACTCTCTATTTTAGACCTCTATTTAACAGAATCCCACTCCTCTCCTTATTTTCAACTAAACACAATGCAACATTATTTTTCCCTTTTTTTCCTCCTGAATCCTTCATTTGGATGGGATGAGAATGCTGAATAAGGTAGCAACTTTCTTGTGACTTTGCACTCCATGCGTATGTATAGCAAGAAAGTAGCATGAAAATAAAAAACTGGATCCCTTTTTTGTAATTTTTCCTACATCATTCTCATGAAAACTCACAGCAAAGCTAAGCTTTTGTCAGAAATTACATCCTCTTCTTTTTCCTTTAAAATTCCTATTTGCAATGTCCTTCCAATTCCTTCCACTTTTAGGAACAAACAAAATTATATGATCTTTCTCTCCTTCCTCCTTTTTCTGTGCCTTACCACATAAGGTAAAAGAAGAGTCAGTTTACTATTTCTCCTACATTTAAGTGTCTTGATAACGTCATTCCTCTGTTGCTTCACTTCAAGATCCAACCAGTTAAACTAGTTAAAATGTCACATTCATGACTTGAACGTAGTGAATGTGTCCTTGGACTGCAGCTATGTTACATGGATTCTTCTAAATTTGTGAAATATTTGTACTGTGTTGGCCCAAGTAGGCAACCCAAGAGGGGGGGTGAATTGGGTTTTATAGAATTTATATCAGACAATGCAACTAAAAATAATTTAAATAATGTAGCAGTGAACAATCAAACTAATAACCAAGCAAGCAAATAATAAGATGCAATGCAAAGAAGTAATATGAGCAAAGAGATGAAGAACACCAGATTTATAGAGGTTCGGTCAAACCTTGCCTACGTTCTCTCTTCCTCGATCCTCTCGAAGGTATTCCACTATGTAAACTTTCCTTACACAGCTGCTAGTTTTTCTACAAGTGCCCAGTTCACTCTTACAAGAGCTCTTCCCCAAGCTCTCACAGCCCAAGAGATTTTGTCCAAGCTTCTCTCAAACTTACGAGTGATTTTGTCCGAGCTTCACTCAAACTTTACAAGAGATTTTATCCAAATTTCTCTCAAACTTACGAGTGATTTTGTCCAAGCTTTACTTAAACTTTACAAGAGATTTTGTCCGAGCTTCTCTCAAACTTACACGTGATTTTGTCCAAGCTTTACTCAAACTTTACAAGAGATTTTGTCCAAGCTTCTCTCAAACTTACGAGTGTTTTTCCCAAGCTACACTTAAACTCACAAGATTACAAACCCACACAATAATAGATGAAGGTTGTACAATGAATAACACTCTCTCAAAGAGTAGATAAATAACTTTTCAGTTCACTCAAGAACCCCCCAAATGAGTAAAAACAGAGTATAAGATGTATGAGATGAAATATCTCTTGTAATGCTTGATCTTGTGTTCTTCTCTTGTTCTTCTTTTACAAATATGTGTTGGGGATCTTGTATATATAGCCTTGAATCTATTTTAGCCGTTGGAGAAGTATGGGAGTTGTTTTGGTGGCAGATCGCACCATTACTCCTGTCAGAAAATATAGCCGTTGGTGTCAGGGGTCGACCCTTTTAAGCAATGAGTCAACTCTTTTTGCATTTCAGCAGACTTTTCAAGTTTCTATCCAAATGAGTCGACTCTATTAAAGTCTTCACCAGACTTTCTACTTTCTGTGTAAATGAGTTGACCGAGCACATTATCATGATTGGATTGTCAGTCCCCCCACTAGCGTGGCAAGTGAGCGGGAATGATCTGCACCGTCCCACAAGGTCTGCTCGGTGTATGGCCAGCTCGATCATGCTCGGCATGGTCGTGCTCAGCAGGTCGTGCTCGAAAGGTCTTGCTCAACTATGGTTTGCTCGGTGTATGGCCAGCTCGATCATGCTCGGCATAGTCGTGTTCAGCAGGTCTTGCTCAACTATGTTCTGCTCGGTCATGGTCACGGTCACGGTCACGGTCACGGTCGGCCATGGTCTGCTCAGTCGTGGTCGACCATTGTTTGCTCGGTTGTGCCCTCTACTCGGTTATGGTCACGGTCGGCCATTGTCTGCTCGGTTGTGCCCTCAGCATGGTCATGCTCGGCCATGCTTAGCATGGTCGTGCTCATTTGTTGGGGGTCCTGATCAGTCATTGCCAGATCAACCCTCATCACTTTGTTTTTGCAGATTTTCTCCATTCTTCTCTAAAGGTTCCAATCCTTTCAAGGATCATTCAAATGAGCCTTATTAAAGTTGGCAAATACTTCTTCAAGGTTTGATGACTTCAAGAACATTTTCAAAACTTCTAAGAAAGCTTTCATGTCTTTAAGTGAGTCTCTTCTTCTTCCATTCTTGCAAGACATCTTCAAATCTTCAATGTGAGCTTCCATGTCTTGTAAGAGTTATCTAAATGAGGTTGCAACTATGAGATTGCTGAATCATACTCATTGTCTCCATTGTCTCTTGACAAGCTTCTCACCACAAGTTCTTCAATATCTTCAATGTGACAAGTTCTCCATTGTTACTTGACAAGCTTCAACTTGTTGCTCCTCCTTTTTTTTATGCTTGATGCTTTAATGCATTTTTCAGATTTAGAGCAGAACAATGAACCAATTTAGAAGTTTATAGCATACATGATGATATAGTGGACTTGATATGGCCACGAGGATCGAGGGTCTTCATAGTGAAGTGTAAACCATATTTGTATGGTGCCAGCTCTTCGGTCTTCAAGTCTACTTGAAATCCTTTGTTGTATTTGCACTTCTATTTGTACTTTAGTCTTCAAAAATTCATTCCATGTCAACTTGAAAACTCTTCAAATAATCTTGCTTGAGTGTTTTGTTTCTTTGAATAACTTCTTGAATCATCATAAGATCTTCAGTCACTTGCATCCTTCTTTTGAATACTTGTTGAATTCCTTGAGCATATTCAATCTCTTCAAGAATAAGATTGCCTAAGTAATCTTCTTGTTTGATACTCAACCGATCAATTCAATTATTTTCTTGTTATCAAATGATTATAATCTAACCTGCACACTTAATTTAAATTATTAGATAACAACCATATGGTTTTGTTATCATCAAAATCAACATGGTGATCAACCTTGACTCAACATACTGGACCCTCAAGGGCCTCAACCCTCGGATAAGGGTTTTGGAATATGTGTCTGATATGACTAGTTGAATATGCATCTAATAAATATGTATACGTAATTGAGTTTACCGTAGAACTAAACATTGGACTTCTATTTTATGCATGAAATGTTATTTTTAGTTTGTAAATACTATTTTATCTTAAGAAAGCAAAAGAAGTATTTACAAGATATAAAATCTAATTGAGTCTGAGTGTTCTTGACATGAGAATTAAATGAATTCGATTCTTGGACACGTACCCACACACGACATCCGTACCCGAGTGCAAGTAACATAGGACTGCAGTACTTTTCATACCTGCTTACAACCAGGTTATGTATTTGTTTCTGACTATTGATAATGGCTCTGGTAGAAGTATAGTAGGATAGCTTAGCTCATTTTATCCGGGAAAAACTGTTTACAAAGATGTAATTGAACATTGGGTTTATCTGATTTGATATCGTACATTTATTTATTGCTTTCTCCCTTTCTGCTGCTTAAAGGCTGGAGAAAAGCGAAAAGAAGAAGAGATGATAGAACTTGAGGGACCCTTAGGCAAGAGCGATGCTGTGAATCGTGAATTGGTTTCTCTTGAGAGGGAGTTATCAACACTTCGAAAGAATGGTTCGATTGACCATTTTGGGCTATACTTGTATGGTCTGGTTCTCAAAGAGAAAGGCAGTGAAGTCCTTGCTCGTACGGTACTAGTGGAATCTGTGAATAGCTACCCTTGGAACTGGAATGCTTGGTCAGAGTTGCAGTCCTTGTGCAATACACTTGATACATTGAACAGTCTTAATCTAAACAACCATTGGATGAAAGATTTCTTTCTTGCAAGTGCTTACCAAGAGCTCAGGATGCACAATGAATCCTCGGCAAAATACGAACATCTACAAGGAACTTTTAGTTTCAGCAACTACATCCAGGCTCAAATTGCAAAATCCCAGTACAGTCTGAGGGAATTTGAACAAGTTGAAGTTATATTTGAAGAACTTCTAAGGAATGACCCTTATCGAGTCGAAGACATGGATATGTATTCTAATGTGCTTTATGCAAAGGAATGCTTTTCTGCCCTCAGCTATCTTGCTCATCGAGTATTCTCCACTGATAAATACAGGCCTGAATCTTGTTGCATTATTGGGAACTATTACAGTTTGAAGGGGCAGCATGAGAAGTCAGTTATGTATTTTAGGAGGGCACTTAAATTAAATAAAAACTATTTGTCAGCTTGGACTCTTATGGGTCACGAGTACGTTGAGATGAAGAACACCCCAGCTGCCGTTGATGCTTATCGACGGGCTGTAGATATAAATCCTTGCGATTATCGAGCCTGGTATGGGTTAGGTCAAGCATATGAAATGATGGGTATGCCCTTTTATGCTCTTCATTATTTCAGAAAATCAGTATTCTTGCAACCAAGTGATTCTAGGTTGTGGATTGCCATGGCTCAATGCTATGAAACTGAGCAGCTTCATATGCTTGAAGAGGCAATCAAGTGTTACAGAAGAGCAGCAAATTGTAATGACAGGGAAGCAATTGCCCTGCACCAGCTAGCAAAGCTGCATGGTGAGCTTGGGCGTCTTGAAGAGGCGGCATTTTACTACAAGAAAGATTTGGAGAGGATGGAAGTTGAAGAAAGGGAAGGACCAAACATGGTGGAAGCTCTGCTTTTCCTTGCCACCTATTGTAAAGCCCAAAAGAGATTTGAAGAAGCAGAGGTGTATTGTACCCGTCTTCTGGATTATACTGGCCCAGTAAGTTGTATTTCATTTGTTTTCACTTATTACTTTCTTCTGTGTATTATTGACATGAAGACTAATCATCTATTTGATGATTCCCACAAGTAGAAAAGTAAAAACATATGCGCGGCACATGCATAAATATTGGTTTCATTAACTTTTTGCTTATTTATTTTGAATACAGGAGAAGGAAACAGCAAAGAGCTTGCTTCAAGGAATGAGAATAGCACAATCCCGTTTCCCTTTGATGGACGTTGAGCATTTTCCTCCCTGAATTTTGCATGCCTACACATGAGGATTAAGATATCTATTTGAAGCAGGTCCGTATTATCCAGTTTCTGGCTCATGAAAATGTTGGATAGCTTTGCAGAGGTGAAATCATGACATGAAGTATATCCTGTACTTCTCTATGTAGCAGAAGACACATGAATTTTCTCGATATAATTTATTTAATTATTGTCATTAGAAGGCTGCCACGCAAATTTTAGTGGAATGTACTTGCATGATTTTCTAGGGTTCTTGAGAAAATTTTGTTTTTGTTTTAGCCCGCGGTAGTGCTGTAATTTCTGGAACTTGATTGATGATGTTCACGAGAAAAGTTTAGATATATGATTGTTTTACTACATGCCCATTCCAGTTTCTAAGAGCTCGAATTTGCATTGCATTTATGAGATGGATATGAAATCTGTTCATTTTTCCATTTTTGTTCTTTTTCACCTAACAAGAACTGAGGAACTGTTAGACCTGTGGGCACAATTACAATTGTTAACAGGAATATTGTGGAGCAATATGTGCTACCTTCCTAGTGGAATTTTGTTTTTTCCAACTCTGGAGGTGTTTCTCAATGCAAAGGTTGCTAAACACCTTTTTGATGGACTTTTTGGCTGGCCTAAATTGTGCAAGATGAATTCCCTTCATATGACTTCTCATTTCAATGCTTATTTTCCAAATAGCCAACAATGTAAACCAACAAGCTTTACAATAGAGTAGTAGCTGCATCACACAGTCGAGTGAATCTGTTCGGTAAGCATCCTAGGTCCTAGGACAATGTTCAAAACATAAAACATTGAGTTTGCAATTGGCAAGTCCTTGCAATAAGAACTGGCTGCTCACCGGGAGAAGTGTGATTTGCCCATGCCGCTATCCTCTGCCAAAGCACTCAAAAATATACGTGCTCGAATGTCGAACCCCCCAGTGGCTTCATGGCTTCAGTAACAAATTGTGACATCGGTTAATGAAGCCATCCTATAATTTACGAGCACGGTCACGCCATGAACCTTGTTGCCTTGAAATTACCTACTTAACAAAGCCATTAAAAATCTTAACAGAATGATATGTACCTGCAATCATGCTAACAACATGCTTAAAAATCTCTCACCTTGTCACTAATAAGGCTTGTAGCAGGAGCACTTTCCTTGCTCTCGTTTTTGTTGTTCTCCTGCTCTTCTTCATCTTCGGTAGCAATAGATGGTGGGACAGATGAGGCTCCAAACATGGCCTTGTCATGAGCAGCCTTGATTTGTTCCTCCCTTCTTGCCTTCAAAATGACAAATAAAAAACATATGCTACAAGATTTCATTTCAAGCAAATATTACCTGCTCTAATCAATAATAATTTGCCTGATCATCAAACAGGAAGGGGAGAGAGATGAAAAGCACCTCCACTGCAGAAAACCGAAAGCTTTGGCCTATGTGCTTGACCAATGCTGCATCATCTTCCACAGCTACAGATAAGGTACAATGTATAATCAGTGCTACTTTTCTCTAATAAAGAATTCATTGAATTTCATCCAGGTGCATATCCATTTTGAGCAAAGGAAAACAGTGCATCTGATATCGGTTGAACACCATAAAAAAGAACAATCTGGTAAAGTTACTCCTCAAATCCCCATCATCAGTGACCAACTCAAAACACGTTTTTCTACATTTGAACAAACCTATGGTCATGCTATTGCTACAAGGCAGCGATCTTAATTTATCTATTACAGATTTTTTCTTTTTCTAATTATCAGATAGATTTCAAATTATTTACCTCATTACAGAACATGAGCAATAAAAGTATTAAACCTTCCATTTTATTTTATTAGAGCCATTTCTTGGTGCAATGGTAAGAGCTCACACTGTCAAAGTGAATGCATGCTCAGCCAAAAGTTAGACCCATCTCCAGTCTACCCCTTCCAGCACTTTAATAAAGCACTCACACTTAGAAATGGTCCTCTTAGAATTCGTCCTTTCTTTCTTTGATTGCTTTAGAGAGGAGAGGAGGGGAAGGGTTTTGTATATATATATATTGTGAATCTAAATGCTGAGAAATCAAAGCAGGGACAAACCAGCAGAAATTAAAAATATGCTGAATTGGCTGGCGAACTATGTCAACTCAAAGCTTGACCACATCAACCAACCTAACATTTTCTATGACTGCTTGAGAACCAAATCAAAATAACAAGCTAGGTTCACTTGAGTTCCCAAATCTGTTTTCAAACAGTAACTTGTTAATATTGGGAATGTGCATCCTCCTAAATGTTCCTAAATCATCATTTTGTCAAAATATGGTTAGAATTTACTTGTGCTGCTTCCAAAAGAACGGAAGTTATGATATTTTCACACTGCTGCACTCCATAATTACCACACTTCCGCACGAGTGAAAACATTGAGGGCAGATGACATGGTGGAACGAAACAATTGACCGAGCATTCTAAGTTATGTTGCAAGGAAAACCCTCCAGGTATACAAGTACTTCCTGACAACTACAATTTAGAAGCTAGTATCACCCAAACAATATGGACAGAGAAGTATGATAAACATGAATCACATGAAGTTCTAATTTACCAACTGCATGGAAAAAATTTTGCATGAAGAACTCCATTAATTTTCACAACCAAAAAAGCTACTGTATTCAACAAATTCACTACAGGTAATATAGATACCAGGTCTAACCTTCAATTTCCTCGTCATCAAGCGGAGCATCTTTGTTGAACTCAAACCGTTCCCAACCTGACCCCATACCTTCCGCTGCATCCTTTTCAGCTGCACGTAAAATAACATTTTAAGATTTTAACAATTCATTATGGGGGAAAAAATTCCAACAATATTTTGTAGCTTAACAAGTACCTTCACATGATTATTACTCTCTTACATGTTTAGGAATATCTTTCAAATGCACTTGGAAACTTTTGAAAATGTGTGCACTATAGTAGCTCATGTGACCTACGAGTACTTGTTTTACATCAAACCTCATTTGGTCAATTGTTCCCAGATACACATTGCTACTGACACAAAATCTCCCAGCTTAGCGATGCTTTTAGCAGAAGCAAAAAAGATTGCTTCATTGTATCTAGTATAAAACTCTCCAACTGGAGAGTTCAGCCCAAAATTTCTCAACTATTTAAGCAGACTGGAAGAATTTTTTTATTATTTTATTTGAAAAAGTAACTAATAAAGCAGATTGAAAAATTTTAAATTTGAATCCCAATAATAATAGTTCGACAAAACACCATAAATGCCAAAAGGTGATTAAAAAACTAGAGATCATTTCTATTACCATGCTTCGATACCCTGACAAGTTTATCTTTTCTGTCCCCTTAACACCTGTGTCACTATTTATTATGCGTATGTGTGTGCATCTAAACTTTAAGACAGTCCAATGTAAGGACGAAAACCCACAGTAAGCAACCAACTCTTCTTTGGTAGGATTTATGATCATGGAATTATAATCCAGATAGCAACATAGGGATTCACAATCCTCATTGGATCTTGAACTCATCAACAATTAATTTTCCTACCATCCCAAGGTAATAAATACGCATCAGCTATGGCACCAGAATAAGTAATTCATTTCCACAAAAAAGGATGTACCAACAGAATGGCTTTTTATAAGTTAAAAAAATATTTTGCCATCTTCATAAAATAATCAATGTTCTCAAAACCAGACCATGCTAGGCAATTGGTCCATCTGAAATGGGAACCAGGTCTTTCTACAGTTTGGAGAGAGCTGAAACCATTCTAAGGTGTAAAATTCTTTATCTATGTGGACTGGCCAAAGGTTGTGATCAGACTATCACACCATAGAAACTGAGCACAGGTTATTCAAACACAGTGGCATGGACCCTACCAAACAGAAACATAACTTTTGGCCTTTCCTTTCTCACTGCCTTAGGATTCCTCAGAGTTCATCTCTTATGCAGAGAGGACATCAATCTCAAAATTACTTTTAAGATGGTATGGCATTTTTTTTTTTGGTTGTTGTTTTTGATAAGTAATAAGAAAACTAACATTAAATGTGTCAAGGGGAAGTTAAAAGCATCTACAGTCTACACACTCGCTATAACTCCATATTCTCAATAGAGTCCAAAAAATGACCTAAGTTGGGGTTAACCTTCCTCGAGTGCCACCTATATAAAATAGTCAAAAAACTACTTTTCAACCTATGAAACGCAAATTCTACTCCCTAAAGCGATTTTCTATTCCACCCACCCCACATTAACCAAAATAAACAGAAGGGCTACAATCTCTAAGCCTTCCTCTTCCTCTTTGAGATGGCGCGGCAATATTATTGTCCCGAACAGAGACATTATGTTAAAACCTCCACTACCCAATGGGTAAACCCAGGACATCGCAAGACAATCAGATTCAAAGACCAGAATCAGATGGTGTGACAACATTATTGTCCCAAACAACTTTTTTAGTTATTGAAATTACCTAATAACTTAAAACCAGCCTTCAAGGTTCTTGTCATATCATGTTCCTTGAATCCCAGTCCACGGTTCTGAAGTCTTTGTCCCTTTTGTCAAAAAAAGCTATAATCATAAAAGCTTCCATCCTATGGTGAATTGAACAATAAATGATGAATTTAGAGAAAGATGCGATCAAGTGCTTCCAGTGCTCAGCATCCTACCTCATGGGGTATAGTGTTTGTGGATTCTGCAGGCAGTCATTCTTTTTCACCTTCTCATTTAGTTTTTGAAACAGGTTGTTGGATTCTAAACTTACCCTTTTGATTTGCTTTCAACAGTCCATATCATCTACTTGATATGGTCGAAAAATCTTCCTCCTTTTTTCAACCAGAAAAAGAGTTTCAACCATCTTTTGAATGATTCTTCATAAATGAGACGATTTGTCCATGACCCTTTTCTCCCCTTTTTGACGGAAATTTGGCACAAAAATAAAATTGGGAATTTTTACTAAGATTTTTTTTATGTGAACATGCTATCACAGCTTAGACCCCATCGGTGAGTCAGCAAAACGTTAACAGTCTCTTGTTTGGATTGTGAATGGTCTGTCTTTGAAAACATTGCAAATGATTAAGCACAAATTTTAAGAGAAGATTATCAAATGCAAACCATTCCGCACTCTTAGTCAATATTATCATGAAGTTGTTTGCAAGATCTGTTATAGCAGAAAAGTTACATCCCACTCCACTAAAATCTAAGTCCTATTTAAAGTGTCTTCTACTGCCGTTTATTGTGCGCACAGAGAGAGAGAGAGAGAGAATAAGTCTTCTACTGCCCAATCCTTTTGGGCTTTATAGATGTGTGATTATCTTTCTTACAAAATCAATAATCAAGTCTTGCTTGTACATTTAAATGCTATCCACAAGCACTTTTCTTAATTCTTATGAAGTTCCAGGTTGCATAACACAAAGGAAGAATGCAACTGCTAAGATGTTATGAATAAAAGCAAAAAATTCAAACATCTGAAATAAAAACAAAAACAAAAAAATTGCACTATAGCAGCGAATTGATTACCAGTTTCCGAAAGCTGAAGTTTCATCTTGGCTTTGACTTTTTCAGCTTGTGACTGTTCAAAAAATAAACACATCTTTACCATAGGTCATAATTAATAGCAACAGCAAAGACAAAAGAATATAGAAATGGGATATACAACAAACACAAGCTAGTCCATGATACTGCAATTAGCACATTTAAGTCCCAATAGATACAATTATCACATTGTTTCGGGCTATGAAGCACGGACATGCAGATTTTGATTGCTGTGAGATAATTGGGGGTGAGAGGAATTTCCATAACTTGAGTTCCCTTTGTCCCCGTCTCCAATAATACCAGCTTTTGATTGGGTTGGGATAAGAGATAGGATAATTGGGGGTGATAGGAATGTAATTTGAGTTCCCTTCGTCCCAGGACAAATTATCCAATCCCCACGGGGGTGCTCGGGGGATTATTTATCACCCCCATAATTATTTATCACCCCCATACATGGGATTATCAATCCAGACCAGAAAAGGAGTCACACCCACGTCTAGGCCACCAAACAAGGGATAAAGGAGGACTAAAAAATAGTTAGTCCAACTAGAGCAGAAGAATCTTATCTCAGTTCTAAGAGGAAAGAATCGTAGCCACGACACACACATAAATATACAGCACTCAATGATTCTCATAAAGCAAACCTTTGATTGAAGTAGGAGGGACTAAAAAGGTAGGAAATACACCTTGTGCATGAAGGTCTTGCCACAGTGACGAGAGGCTTTCTTGATGTTAATGGTTAACTAACATTAGATATGGTAGACGATTTGAGCTCAGCAAGCAAGCTTCAACTTCACTACTCCCATAAACTTTCACAAATTAATTCCAATGTCCAAGCTGCCGAAGTCATGGTTGAAAAACTTACATGACCATACTCAAAAGTTTTATTTCAAACGTCCAAGAATTAGTTCTAATTACTGAAGTAGACATCGCTCAGAGCATGTGAGATGTATTCTTTTGCCAACCAGAGAAAAATGGAAACGATGCATCCCTCAAAGCAATAAGGGATTGTAAAATTTCCAACAAGCACAGCATAATAAGATAAACGCAAAATTCTTCTCTATGTCAAATGTAATTCCCAAACTAATTGTTTGCATAAACAACATTGCAAAATTAAAGTTGAAACCAACACAATTCAGATAAACACATACCATTTTCTCATAACCTTCAATCAGCTTCGCATAATCAATTGCCCCATTTCTCTCCTTCCCAGTCTTACCCACAACTTTGCCTTTAGCCCAATCACCTCCACTAAGTCCACTCTTCCCCGGTTTCCGATCCCGAGGCGAGACACTCCTACTCCTACTTCTTCTCCTATCCATTTGCCGCCTTCTGTGTCTGTCTTCATCCGAAACACTCCGAGACCTGCTTCTCCTCCCCCTCTTCCTTCTCTCTCTATCTCTTTCTCTCTCTCCATGTCTATCCCTATCTCTATCTCTGCTGGACGATCGATGCCGATGCCTCGAACCACGCCCGTCTGGGCTCCGACTCCGACTTCGGCTTCGCCGCCTGGAATGCCGATCTCTATCCCTCTCTTTACTCATTGACCGACTGTCATCTCTCAAAACCCTACAAGATTGTTGGATTTCGGATGCGTTGGGTGGCTTCTTCTTGAGCTTGTTTTGGATGGTTTCGAGTTGGGCTTGCTTCTGGAACTCGGCGGCCTTGCTAGGGCTGGATGCCTTGACGAAGCTGCTGAGGAACGAAGAAGACGATGATGGAAGAGCGGAGCCTCTCGCGGGGACGACGTCGTCTCTATTGCTGCTGGTAGAAGAGAATCCGAGGCCATGTTTAAACCTGGCGGCTCCTCCGCCTTTGCGTGTGAGCTCGTCGTAGTACGCCGCGGCCTTTTCTTCCTCCATTCGTAAGATTGTTGGAGAGAGAGAGAGAGAGAGAGAGAGACGATCTGGGTTTGGACTATGTTGCTTGTGCTTAGGGATCGGCAAAAAAACCCGTCACATTCGGCCCTCGGCCCGACCCGATCCGTTAGAATCGGGTTTGGAGAGCTGTAATTGGATTCGGTATGGGTTTGGAGAAAAGATCACTAACCCCGATTGGGTTCGGTTAGGGCTTGGTTCGGGAGAAGGATACCCAACCCTAACTCGATCTTTTAGGGTTAGGGTTTCTCATTCAATTACTCAAATTCTCTCTCTATCTCTCCTCTCTTTCCCTCTAGCTTGTGCGACAATGCAATACTCCCAATCCCCCTTCACCTCTTCTTCCTCCTTTGTTCACGATGTCATTGTTGTTGCTAGATAAGTCGAACATACTGTTACAAGCTCGTCGAACTAGATCTAAGCAAGAACTAAGCTCTCTAGACCTTTTCTCTCATCTCGCTGGACAAACAAGTTATCGTCCACATGTCCAGATCTAAGCAAGAACCAGATTGGAGCACTTGAGGAACGACGGGTTGCTTCACACCCAGTGCGAAACTCCGGCTTACGTCGCGTCGGAGGTGTTGAGGAGCAAAGGGGACGATGGCGGAAAAGCAGATATCAAGTCTTGTGGGGTGATTTTGTATCTTTTGCTTACTGGGTTTCTTCCATTTCAGGACAAGAATATGATGAAGATGTAAAGAAAGGTGTGCAAGGCTAATTTCTTCGAGTTTCTGCCATGGTTTTCAGCTAAAGACCCAACCCACTAAAGGATAGAGACCCTTTCTCACATAGTCGACGCTTTGTTTTAGGTTCAAATTCTCTCTTAAACGTTGAATCTGGTTTGAATTGGCTAAGAATCTGAAACCGTTAAAAGGCATATATGCACATATACGTATTAGCAATAGCATTGATTTCGAAGCTATAGGTGATCTCTTGAAATACAGCAAGCATTTGAATTTCCTTCTTATTTTTTGCAAATTCATCTTGAAACTTGGGCCATGGGATATTGGAAGTCTCATTTTACTTGCATTGGGCCTTGAGGGTATTAAGCTGCAACCGGGGGCTAAGCGGGGTGGGTTCGGGTCGGGGTTCCAAAGTATTGAGGTTGGGTTGAACTGAGGGCCAATCAGTTTGCGTTTGGTTTTGGAGATGTGCAATCTTAAACAGGTCAGGTTCGGAATAGGGATTCTCCAATCCAAGCCCGTCCTATTGCCATCCCTACTTATGTTGCCAACTTAGGTCTAGTATGAGGCACGACCCAAGGGATGCCTTACTGTTAAACCAACCAAACCAAACTAGCAAGGCTCGTGTTTGGACTTTCTACAAAATCAAGGTTATTTTTAAACTTAATTACTAAGTACAAATGATTTGGAACTTATTTACCAAATTCAGGTCATCCGATAAGTTGTGATTTTAAAACACAATTTCAGGCCTAAAGTTGTGTTTTCAAAACACGACTTCAGGCCTAAAGTTCGTTGGCCCAAAAGGCAACTCAAGAGAGGGGGTGAATTGAATTTTTCGAAGATTAATGACAATTATAATTAATTAAAATTAATCTAATCAAAGTAACAGTGATCAATCTATATATAAAGCAATGTGATTAAAGGAAGAATAGAAAACAGAGCAATAGAAAGAACATAAAGAATTACTGAGGTTCAATCACAATCCGTGGTCTACGTTCTCACCCCCAAGATCCCCTTGAAATCTTCCTCCACTATGTAATATCTAATTACAAATGGATGCTGATTGACTAAGTGCTCAGCTCAGTATACACACAATCAGTTGGCATAGAGCCTTGCGTACAATGCCTTGCTATATGACTCGTCTGTCCACATTGGCAGCATTTATCACTCTAAGGCATTGGACAATCCCTAATAATATGTCATTCTACCCCACACCTGTAACAAATAACTCTTCCAGTTCTACCCCCAGAAATCTACGAGGTTGCCTTTAATATCCCGAACCTCTATTATCTCAATTAATGTGAATTTTTCTAAATTCTATATTATTCTAATGTGCCATTGAGTCAAAAGATCAATGGTACTGCATGTTGTAACATATGCTCCTAGTGTGAGACACATGCGATTAATCCCATATGTATCTCCTAATGACACATACCCGTAAGAAATACACACACATTCTCTCTATTTTCTGGAGAAGAGGAGAAAGAGAGAAGGAAGAAAAAAGGAAGAGAATAAAGAAGACAAAGTGGAGAGAAGATTGAAGCTTGAGAAACTTAACCCTCACAAGGAGATCACCGTTGTTGAAGCTTGAAGAGCTTGGAAGAGAAAGGCATGATAACATGCTATAGTTGTGTTGGGTGACTCCTTTGAGTCCCAATTAGTTGGATTTTGAGAGTTCGTAAACTTGCTTGGATAAGTTGGGAGTTGGGATTGAAAAACCCAAAATTTGTGCATGCTGGGTTTGAGATTTCAAACCTTAGATCCCTTTGATTTACTTGTTGGTTTAGCTTTATTTTGAGATATTGTAGTCTTATTGGGTCAATCTTTAAACCCTAAAAGCATTTGTAGAGTTTGGGCTGGTATGGATTTAAAAATCTAAGGCTTGGAGAACTCATTTTCAAACCAAAATGTGTAGAATCATCAAGACGGTGTGTATTATCGTCTTGATGATCAATTTTGAAGTTTGGGGTGGCCACGGGTTGTCAAGACGCAACATTTATCATCCCGATGATGGTATTTTTGGAGATGTCGAGCTCTCGGGTCGTCCTGATGCTGGTGCTTGACAACTCCAACACTGTTTAATAAAATGGGCATAACTTACTCTAGAAAACTCAGATTGATGCACCATTTGAAGCATTTGAAAGTAGACTCGTAGATCTTTGTACCCATATAAAGTTTTTACTCCAATTCCTTATAGATTGGGTGATATTGAATTTTAAATTTGATCCCAAAATTTCTATCAATAACATTATTCTTCAGAATTTTAGTCTATTTTTCATGGGACGTAACTTCTTCATCCAAAATGTATTTTCGACCCATAACCTATCAAATTAAAGGTCTTTAATTTTCAAGTGAAATTGACGTAGAATGTAATCTTATTTTTTTAATGAGAATGAGATGCATTGAATGAACCGGTGTTGAGGGATCAATGTTTTAAACCTTAACTTTTATGATTCTTGCTTTGTATTGGTGTCTTGTGTTTGATGTTTTTATATACTTTATGTATAGAAGCACCCTTATTTAGCACCAATACTCAAGGATAGAGGTGATTAACGATATGCCATGAGTAAAACCCTATTATTTTTCAAATGTTTAAAGTTCAACTCCGTATCATGCAATGTTTTTTTTATATGTTTTCAATGCATCAATGTTTATGTTCAATTATAAATGTCATATTTTTAAATGCATGCAAGTTATACTTATGTTATGAATTGAAACCCATGAACTAGAATGTTTACATGAAAGAGATGCAAAAAATTTCCAATATATAGTGCCAACTCGAGCTCTTTTCGTGGTAAGACCTTAACTCACTCGATAGTCCTACGGTTAGGGACGTGAAATAAACTATCGACTTGTTGGGAGACGTCCCTTGGCCTAAAAATCCTTTGCATGACCTAAGAAGGTTACTATAGAGCCTAACTCGTATGTCGAGTTGTAGCACACTTATGCTTTTACAATAGGAACCAAGATATGTTCAAATACTTATGACAAGTTATGTTATGCTTTATCACGAACAAAGATATGTCACATCTCTCTTTTATGATATTATGTTTTGAAACGATAGAATGTTTCAATATGATACTCATGCTATTTATAATTTCAAGCCTATGCTTTCACGTTCTCAAGTTCATGCTTTATATGCATAAATGTTTATCTATTGTTTTATACATTAAATATAAATGCTAGTCCATGATATTTTCATACTCGTACATCATTGTCATTAACTAAGCATTAGCTTACATTTTCTTAAATATTTTCAGGTAGCCAATCTGGAAGGTCTTAGGAGGAGGCCATATGTGAATTTTGAGCTATGGCTCACGAGCATATGTTATGTTATGTGTATTTGGGCTGGACTATAATGTTTTGTAATGTTATAAATGACATAATCGTGGCGGCCTCGAATAGGTTTATATGTACTTTTATGGTTTGGATTAGGCACAGCTCTGCTATGTATGACACAAGTTATGTTTTAAACTATAAAAAAATCCTAATTCCGTAATTATGTATCATTTTAAATGATGATGTACAGGTGTTCAACCATTTTATATAATGCGGTCTTGAGTAGCCTTGCTACTGGCCTGTCATGTACCCTAAATTCGCTTAGGTTGGGTTACGGGGTGTGACTACATGGTATCAGAGGTATAGGTTAACACTATAATATTGGGTCATATCTAGATATAATTCTAGGTTAACTTGTATATGTGCTACAAGTAAATATATGTACATGTATACTACGTGTTTAATGACATGCCAGGGTGTATTACGTATCGTGATATGTTATGTACTTGACTGTTTGTTTAATTATGTAGAGCTAATCATGCCACCAAAAGGAAAAGGTTGTAGAGGAGCCAGAGAGCCCGAAAACTGTATGGGTAGTACTGAGAGGATTTTGGCCAAGCTTGTTCAAGTGGCCCAAGATACTTATAGTAACACCACCAACATGCCAGAGCCTCCTGTGGCTCAAGCACTAAGGGTGGAAGTGGTGGCCTGTGTCACTATTAAACAATTTCAACAGTTAAAGCCCTCAACCTTTTAGGGGACTCTTGATCCCATGGTCGTAGAGTGTTGGCTTTTGGGAATCGAAAATGTGTTCAAAGTGTTGCCTTACACAGATGAACAAAAAGTGATTTTTGCCACCTTTACCTTCGAAGGCGCCACACTAGTCTAGTGGATGCTGAAGAAGGCAACAGAGCCAAGTGGTTGTGGCCTAGATTCTTAGAAGTGTTTAATGAGGAATATTTCCTCGAGACTATCAGAGATCTTAAAACTACGAAGTTCCTCAACTTGACGCAAGGAGATATGATGGTAGCAGAGTACAATGCCAAGTTCATGAAGTCGTCACGATATACTCCACACATTGTATTATCAGAGAACCGCAAGGCAAGAAAGTTTGAGGTAGGATTACGCTGGAACATTCATAGTAAAGTAGACATCTTATAGCTTGAGACTCATCAAGAAGTTGTGCAACAGGTTATAATTGTTAAGAGGGCCTTTACTAAAGCAGCTCAATATTGGGAGAAACATAAGAAGAGAACCGGAGTGACCAAAATAGAGGACAAAGTTCAAAGAGACAGAGTTTTGGATCTTTTGGTGGGAATTCATCTACACCACGGGGGAACACTAAAGGCTGAGGTGATAACACGACCAATGAAACACCGACGTGCCCTACTTGTCAGAAGAAGCATTGGGGGACGTCTTTCGGGAAGTAGAGCTTGTTATTGGTGCTGCTAAGTTGGGCACCAAGTGAGGGACTGTCCGAAGAAGAGTAGAGCATAAGGATCTGGGGCATTAGCATCAACCTCGATTCAATAGTCTAGGGCTAATAGGAGAGAAAATCAACCACAGCAAGGTCGAGTTTTTGCATTTACCCAGAAAACACCCCAGCCACCGACTCTGAAGTGTCACATATATTTCCTATTTATGGTCGACCTGCACACATCCTTATTGATTCTGGTTTCACACATTCATTTGTCTCATATCTTTTTACTCAATACTTGCATACATTTTCGGTACCTCTTAATTATGTTTTGATTGTATCGTTGCCATCCGGGGATTCCATGTTATGTGATAGGATTTACAATTCTTGTGAGACTCTTGTTAACGATTTACCCTTGCTTGTAAATCTTACTCCTCTAGAAATACACGGCTTTGATGTCATCTTAGGAATGGATAGGTTGTCCTCTCAAAGTGTTATCATTGATAGTGAACTTAAACGAGTGGTGTTTTATCCTTCTACCCATTCGGGACTTGTATTCGAGGGAGTTGGTATAGTGCCTCCACCATATCTCATTTCATCCATGCAATTACGCCATTTAATTCAAAAAGGGAATCATACATTCTTGTGTAGGTTGTTAATACACACGTTTCCTCGCTATCCTTGGAAGATATCCATATTGTTTGGGAATTTTCCGATGTCTTTCTTGATGAGTTACCTGGTTTCTTAGTGGATCGAGAAATTGAGTTTAATATTGATTTTAATCCGAGTACTAGACCCATTTCCAAAGCTCCTTATCGTATGTCTACTCTAGAGTCGAAAGAGTCGAAAGAGTTGAAGGTTCACCAGCAAAAATTGTTGAAAAAAGGGATTTATTTATCCTAGTGTCTCACCTTGGGGTGCTTCCGTGTTATTTGTGAAAAAGAAAGATGAAACCATGAAATTGTGTATTGTCTATCGGGAATTGAACAAAGTCATCATCAAGAACAAGTACCCATTACCAAGAGTGGATAATTTATTTGATCAGCTTCAAGGGGTCCAAGTATTTTTGAAGATTGACCTAAGTTCGGGTTATCACCAACTAAAGGTCAAGGGTAATCATGTGGAGAAGATGGCTTTCTGAACCAGATATGGTCACTATGAATTTCTGATTATGCCGTTTGGAGTTACTAATGCACCTGCTGCATTCATGGATTTGATGAATCAGGTTTTCAAACCCTTCCTTGATGATTTTGTTATTGTGTTTATTGATGATATTTTGGTATACTCTAAGAATCTTGCAGAGCATGAACACCACTTAAGGATAATCCTCCAGACTCTGCGAGACAAGAGGTTATATGTTAAATTGAAAAAGTGCGAATTCTGGCTACCGAGTGTAGCATTTATGGGACACATTATCAGCATGGATGGAGTGTCGGTTGATCCTTTGAAAGTTGAAGCCTTTGTGAATTGGCCAAAACTGACGAATGTAACCGAAGTCAAAAGTTTTATGGGTTTAGATGGGTATTACTGAAGATTTGTGAGGGATTTATGTAGATTGCAACTCCTCTAATGCAGCTCACCTAGAAGAACACCCCATTTGATTGGAACAAGAAGAGGGAACAGAGTTTCCAAGAATTGAAGAATCGATTGGTGTCCGTTACCAATTCTAGCCTTGCTTTCCAAGACTAACGGGTTTTTCATCTACAGTGATGCTTTACATTGAGGACTGGGATATGTATTAATGCAACACGGCAAGGTGATTGCATATCCCTCGAGACAGTTAAAGACCGCATGAGAAGAACTACCCGACCCATGATCTTAAATTAGCAGCTGTGGCATTTTCTTTGAAGATTTGGTGCCACTATTTGTACGGAGTCATATATGAGATCTTCATCGACCACAAGAATTTGAAGTATCTTTTCACACAAAAGGAGTTGAACATGAGACGGAGAAGATGGCTCGAGTTAATCAAGGACTACGACATCGTCATTTAGTATCATCCGAGCAAGGCCAATGCCGTGGCCGATGCCTTGAGTCGAAAGACCACCGCCAACCTAGCATACCTGGTTACCTTACAACGACCATTGTTCATTGAATTAAAGAGAGCAGAGATTAAGATTATCGCATCAGGCACGGATATGATGTTCACTGCCATAATCGCCCAACCAGCATTAATTGAGGTTGTAAAGCATAGACCGCCTGTAGATCCATACTTGTGAGATTTATGAAGAGTTGGGAACAAAATCGAAGCTCGACTTCACCTTGCAGAATGGAGCTCTAAATTTCAAGGACCGCTTATGTGTGTCAGACATACCCGAGGTCAAGAGGCGAGTTTTAGAGGAAGCTCATAACACGAAATTCACTACGCATCTAGGAGGCACGAAGATGTATTGGGATTTGAAGGAAATGTTTTGGTGGGGAGGAATGAAGAGGGAGATAGTCGAATTTGTGACACGATGTCTACATTGTCAACAAGTCAAGGTAGAACATCAAAAGCCGGCGAGATTGCTATAACCTCTACTGATACCGGAATGAAAGTGGGAGCATATCACAATGGATTTTGTCGTTGGACTACCAAGATCGCCTCAAGGTTGTGATGCTATTTGGGCTATTGTTAATCACCTCACCAATTATGCACATTTCTTTCCAGTGAAAACTATGTACTCCTTATCGAAGTATGTGATTACTCTTAAAAATAGTAATCTTTTGGCTTAAATTGTTAGTTGATTAGTTGAATAGTTGAATTTAGTGTTAATTTAGTATTTTAACTCCTAAAATGCATTAAAACTCATTTTGTGCACTTCTTGCAGGATTTGGAGCTTAAACTAAGGCAAATGGGCAAATATGGGGATGACCGATCGATCGCCCGATCGAACGGTTCACGGAACGTTCGATCGGCCGATCGATCGGTGATCCTCTGTTCGACCTTCTGCAGCAAACTTCAGAGAGGGCGTTTTTCCAATCAATCGGTCGTTCAATCGGTGACGTCAGAATTTCCTCCACAGACTATACAGAAACAAACTTCAGAGGGTCGGTTTTGCGATCGATCGGGCGTTCAATCGCCTGGACCATTCGATCGGGCGATCGATCGGTCGCCTATCGATCAATCGGTGTGTATAGACTCTGTTTTTCTGCAGAGTATAAAAGCTGTATGTTCGAGACAAAAAGGGGGTTCTAGGTCATTTTCTGCAGAAACCGGACAATGAAGAAGCTCCGAAAAGGGGATTTTTGTTATCTTGTAAGGTTTTTAGTTAGATTTACTTTTAATACTTTGTATTTAATGTCATTTATTGCTTTTGGATCATTATAAATAAATGCTTGATATATATATGAAGTGAATGATTTTCTACTTTTTCTAGCAACTTTTCATCATTTTCTTGGCACTTTCCCTCATTTTCTTAACAACCAAACACTAGTTCTTTATAGATTAATGGTAGATTTGTCTTCTTTTATGCTCTTTGACATGGATTTTAGTAGCTAAATACCCCTTGGATGTGGTTGTGAAGATCCACCAAGGATCTTCAAAGGGTTGAAAATGGGTTGTATGAATTTTAAAGTCATATCCTTAAAATTATAAGGTTTCATTTGATTTAGCATGAGATTCATTAGAAAACCTTAGATTCATACCCCTTGGCAATATTTATGCACAAATCAATGTTTGGTATAGGTATTGCACATGTCTAAGGTTTGATTCTAGGATGCCAATTATAGATTCCCTCTTTATGCTCAATCAAACAAAAACCCACATTTTTATAGTCGACATTTTCCGAATCAAGAATCTAAGGTGTGATTCTTGATTTGAGTTATAAACCTCTCATTGGAAACCCTTGTTGTAAATTGGTGGATTGAAACAACCATATCCAAGCCTTTCTTCTAAATTGCATAAAACTAGCTTTAGTTGTCTTTATTAGTCATTAAATTATTGCATGAAGCATTGAACCACCATCATCTCAAAACCAACATATTTTCGGTCTCTTTTATGTTAGGAAAATATAAGAATTTTCATTTGCAATCCATTAAGATAAGTACCTGTGCTAGTTGAGCTTTGTTGCTATATTTGTAGAATTCCCTTGGGAGAGAACGACACCGGATCTTCCGGTTTTACTACAAGCACGACCTCCGTACTCTTGCGGAGTGGCTCCAGTTGAAGCACATCTGGAGGCGTGCCAGTATGCAACCCTCTACATTGTGGAGATTATTCGACTGCACGGTATGCCAGTTTCGATAGTGTCAGATCGAGACCCGAGATTTGTGTCACAATTTTGGAAGAGTTTACAAAGGGCTTTAGGTACCAAATTGAAGTTCAACACGGCCTTTCATCCACAAACAAATGCGCAATCAGAAAGAACCATTCAGATCTTAAAAGACATGTTGCGGTTATGTTCCTTGACTTTCAAGGAAGTTGGGAGGATAATCTGTTATTAGTAGAATTCGCCTACAATAACAGTTTCTACGCAAGCATTGGGATGGCAGCTTATGAAGCATTTTACAGGAGGAAGTGTAGATCTCTAGTTTGTTAGGCCGAAGTCAAAGAGAGAAAGATTCTTAGGCTAGAGATTATGCAACTAACCACCGACAAGATCAAGATAATTCAACAATGACTGTAAACTGCTCAAAGTCACCAAAAAGAGTTATGCAGATGTGCGAAGATGGGATTTAGAGTTTGAAGAAGGGAATCATGTGTCCTTGAAGGTATCTCCTACTAAGGGGATAAATTGTTTCGGCAAAAAGGGAAAGCTCAGTCCAAGGTACATTGGGCCATTTGAAGTTCTTGAACGAGTTGGACTCGTCACCTACCGTATTACCCTTTCACCGAAACTTTCGAAAGTTTACGACGTATTTCATGTTTCAATGTTACGGAGGTATGTTCACGACCCGACGCACGTGATTGATCACTATCCTTTGATCGTGAACGAAAATTTGAGTTACATTGAAAGACCGATCAAGATTCTAGATCATCATAACCAAGTTCTTAGGAACAAGGTCATTTCTTTGGTACGAGTTTTGTGGCAGAACCACACAAGGGAGGAGTCTACATGGGAACGTGAAAATGAGATTTGTGAATGTTATTCCTTTTTATTTGAATGATGGTTTGTATAAAGTTTGGGGGCCAAACTTTTTTAAGGGGAAAGGATGTGATATCCTGAACCTCTATTATCTGAATTAATGTAAATTTTTCAAAATCATATATTATTCTAATGTGCCATTGAGTCAAAAGACCAATGGTAATGCATATTGTAACATATGCTCCTAGTGTGAGACACATGGGGTTAATTCCCATGTGTATATCCTAATTATACACACACCCGTAATAAACACACACACACACACACTCTATTTTCTGGAGAAGAGGAGAATGAGAGAAGGAAGAAAGAAAAAAGAGAAAAGAGAAGATTAAGAGAAGAGAAGATTGAAGCTTGGGAAACTCAACCCTCACAAGGAGATCACCATTGTTGGAGCTTGAAGAGCTTGGGAGAGAAAGGTATGAACTTTAACCCTTGGATGTGTATGTATGAGAACATGCTATAGTTGTGTTGGGTGACTCCTTTGAGTCCCAATTAGTTGGATTTTGAGAGTTTATAAGCTTCCCTGGATGGATTGGGAGTTGGGGTTGAAAACCCCCAAATTTGTGCACATTGGGTTTGAGATTTCAAACCCTAGATCCCTTTGATTTACTTGTTGTTTTAGCTTCATTTTAAAATATTATAGTTTTCTTAGGTCAATCTTTGACCCTAGAAGCCTTGGTAGAGTTTGGGGTGGTTTGGATTTAAAAATCTAAGGCTTGGAGAACCCATTTTTTAAACCAAAATGAGCAGGGATCATTAGGACGGTGTGTATTATCGTCCTAACAATCAGTTTTGAAGTTTAGGGTGGCCACGGGTCGTTATGACGCAACATTTATCATCCTGACGATGGTATTTGTAAGCACCCCATTTTTGCCTGCTCGGCAATCTCCGGCCCGACCGGGATCGGTTCCCGACATCACAATACATGCAGGTTCAAGATGAGCCTTACAATCTCCAATCCAACCAGCTGGTCACTTCTCAGGCCCACAAGGACCCGCCGGAGCCATAAGCACCATTATTCTAGGCAGCTTTCCGGACCGGGCGGTTTCGGAAACCAACGCCATCCAGGTAGCATCCCAGGATCGGGCGATCTTGGGGACCAACACCTCATCAAAAATTCCAGACGGTTCACTTTTGGTGCCTGCTAGCCCGCCAACATAGAATGTCCGTCATTTGGTAGTTCTCTGAGACCGAGCATTCTCAAGGACCAACACCACCCTTCTAGGTAGCTTTCTGGGACCAGGCGTTCTCAGAGACCAACACCACCCTACAGGTAGCTCTCTAAGACGAGGTGTTCTTAGAGACCAACACCGCACAGGTAGTTTTCTGAGGCCGGGCGGTTTCGGGAACCAACACCTAGGTCAACACCGGTGCCTACTAGCCCGACTCAGTGAAAAATGACCAAACCTGCCCCTTGGGCCTCCAGGCACGTTTTGGGAAAGTTCAAAATCCCTCAAAATGATAAGTCCATCCTTCCAAATGTTGTTAAACCATTAGGCGTCCCCTGTACGTCATTTGGTCCAAATTCGGTCCTATTCCGACCCGTTCCGATCAAAATGATCATTTTGCCCCCGAGCGCCTCAGCATGGCACAAACCCTACTGAATAATAAAAGACTCTCTCAAAACCATCCCTGAACAGCCCTACACACTTAACACAACATACCAAACCATTCCTGACCATTTCCAGCCAACTCCGATCAAAATGACCGTTTTGCCCCTGGAAGCCTAAAATGTCCCGAAACAGCACCGACCTTGGGATCTCGAGCGGAGAGTTTCACCACACGCCCTTGTTTAACCCAAGGAACACCCTACGACACTAAGCTCGCACGATGCGATAAAAGTTCCCAGGAGCGTCTCGCAGACGCTCCGCTTAAATTGTCTTTTCCCACGATTCCCTGGTTATAACGCACCGTCAACTGACTTGGGAAATGCGTAAATTAGGGAATTCTCGAAAGCTCGTCCATAGATCTTTTCATCTATACAGTTCGATCGAATAGATAGCCTCCCGAAGCCCTCCATCGTTCGGTGCGCAAACTATGACTTTCAGCAACCCTTGGAGCGTCTCGCAAACACTCCGCCAAGGTTGATTTTTTCTACGATTCCTTAATCAAAATGCACCGTCAAACGACTTGAGAAATGCGTAAATTTGAGAATTCTAGAAAGTATTTCCAGAGTACTTTCCATCGGTGAAGTCCGATCAAATAGATCGCTTCTCAAAAGCCTCTATCACATGAAAAGAAAACAACCACTTTCAAACACCCAGGGAGCGTATCACAGACACTCCACAAAAGTGACCAATTTGGCACACTTCTCAAAACGATATCACTCACCTCCAAACATAATTCAAACTTTTCGAAAACATGAAAGTTCATTGGAAGCACTAGGAGAACATCCCGAGTGCCACTGATTCCCTCGAAACCTTCCCGATTGACTCAATTATCGAGACAAAGTTTGGACGAACTTTCTCGATGATGGAGCGTATGCTACATGCGCTCAAATTTTGATCAGATCGATCGACTTTTGATCAACGGTCGAGATTTAATCAGTACACAGGGTGCCACGTGTTATTCTGGCAATAGAACAGTACCTGTGCGCAAGGCCAAATTTTGGTCATGCGCATGAAGCACATGCGCAAGGCCTGTTCCAGATTGCCTATAAATAGAGGCCTTCCCCCCTTGTATATTTCAGGTTCAAAATTGATACGAAATTCTACTAAAATCACTCCAGAAACTAGAATCTCTACATATATTCCTCCCCTCCAACACTTAGGCTAGATTTTACCCCTCTTAAGCCTATACACTCCACACACAAGGCCTCATATACACTTATACACCCCACTCTAGCCTCTCAAACCTTCTTGAAGTCACTTAAGCTCTAATCAAGATATCCATTGAAGACTGCAAGTGTAGTGAAGCAAAAGGTGGTATCCCTTTTACATTTATGCTCTCCCCCACTCTTCTCTTCTCCCTCCTAGCCTACTTAGGCTATTCTCTATTTTAATCCCAATCTTCAACCCCCCTTTCTTGTATGCTTGAGCCAAGAGGGCTCTTAGATCATGCTTAGAGAAAAGCAAGTGAGAGCCACCATGTAGGGGGACTCACCAGCCTACTTTAAGATGGTATGGCCTAGGAGCCCCTTGTTTATATGGTGTAGCCTAAAAACCTTGTATGTGAATCATGACCCATTGCATATTGCTATCTTGATCATGTCTTGTGTGCTTGGCTTTATTTTATGCTTATTGTCATGTTTCACAATGCTTACATTGTTCTTAATTTTATGCCATTTCTAAGATCTACATTTCTTTCAAAAAATCGTTCCAAGAGTTGGCCTCTTTAAGTTTAGGATGAGACCTTAGGAGTCATGCCTTAGAAAATCCCTCACTACCCCTAATTCACACTTTTGCATCATTGCATTTCAACTTGCATAAAAGTTGCTTTCAAACTCTTTAATTTTCAAGGTTTCTATTCTTTCAAATTTAGTGGTTAAAATGGCCCCATGGAACCCTCTCTTGAGTGCTCTCCCTTTTTATTGGCCATAGAAGCCCTAAATTGTTAGAATGGTTCCCTTTTCTCTTTATGCTCGCCTAAGAATGATGTTCAAACTCTTTGATTTCTATGGTTCCTATTCTCTCAAGTTTAGTGGTTGGAATGGTCCCCTGGAACCCTCTCTTGAGTGGTCTCCCTTTTGTTGGCCATATAAGCCCTCTCTTGATGGAATGTTCTCTTTGGAAAATGGTTTTCAAAATCCTTCTCAAAAGATGATTTTCAAAAATGCATTCTCTCCATCTTTGCATCAAAAATGATTTTTCAAAAATTGTCATCGTTATGTTGATTTTTGACCCCTCATACTTTTGTCAAGATAGTGGTTATAATGGTCATGAGGAAACCTTCTTTGGAATGGTCTCCAAGCACCACCCATACAAACCATACTCTGCTTACTAATGTCCATTGCATAACATGCTTTTGTTTTTCAAAACTCTTTCCAAAAATACACCAAACCACACTTTAAAATCATCTTTCAATCCAACCCTAGGTTAACTTGACCCTAGTTGACCAACTCTAGGTTAACTTGACCCTAGTTGTCTAACCTTAGGTTACCTTGACCCTAGTTCACTCACCTTAGGATAACCTAACCCTAAATCATCCTAACCTTAGGTTAACCCTACCCTAGTTAATTAACCCTAAGTCATCTTAACTTTAGGTTAACCTAACCCGAGTTAGTTAACCATAGGTCATCTTAACCCTAGGTTGACCTAACCCAAGTTAGTTAACTTTAGGTTACCCCTAACCCTAGGCTAACTTAACCTAGGTTAGTACACTTCAAGGTTCCAACTCTTGAACCCTTTTCTAAATGATCATTCAAATTTTCAAACTATTATCATAGTTTATTTTTCCAAAACCTCCTACTCTCTTGATTTCAAAAAACCAACTCCATAAACTCTTCAAATGTTCTTACATTCCCTCTTCGAGACATTTCCAAAAATGTTTTCAAAGAGTCACAAATCTAAGGTGTCCCTAGCCCTCTCATGGCTAGGGATTCTAAGGAGAAGTGATAAATTAAGAACAACCTCCAAGGTTGTCCATGTTAGGATTCCTAACCCTTAGCCCTTTCTAAAAACTACTTTCAAAAATTAATTCATCAAAACATGCCTCCAAGGTTTTCAAAACAAGACTTTAAAAACACTTTCAAGTTCTCTTGAGACATGACAAAGCATTTTTTCAAAACTCCCTCAAGTTGATCCAAAAACATTTTCAAGAAACACTCCACCATTCAATTTCAAGTCAAAACCTCCAAGACCACAAAGGGTTTTCAATTTCCAAAGACCTCAAAGTGTTTTAAACTCCTCCAAAGACCTCAAAAGTATATTAAACTTTTCCAAAAACCTCAAACTGTCTTAAACTTCTCTAAAGACCCAAAAGTATCTTCAAACCTTCCAAAGGCCCTAATGCGCCTATTTTCCTTCGAGCTCTTGCCCGAACTACGAATGACCTGATTCTCGCCAAATAAGATACGTAGGCAACCTAAAATGGTGCGGTCATAACTTTTATTTCAACCCATAACTTTTTTCAAAAACTCCAATCAATTCAAAGTTTCTATTCTAAACTCTTTCAAAACTCCCATTATTTTCAAAAACTTACATCATGCATCATCCATCCGAAAAGTGATGACTAGACCCTGTTTTCAAAATTCTAAAGTGGACATTAAGTGGACAATAGTAACCGATCATTCTAGTGAGTGAATAAAGGGTGATTAGACAAGTAGGTACTGAAAGGGTGGGGTAGGGTGATGATCTTAGGATATCTTCCCTACACATAACCAACCCCTGACCCTTAGATTTCTGTTTTCGAAAGACCAAAATGGAGTTATTTTCAAAAAATGGCTTAAACATTTCAAAAGGTTGCCAAACAACCTATTTTCCTAAAAACCCTCTCTCGAGGGAGTTTTCAAAAACCTTTTTCAAAAACTCTAAGTTTAATCTTCGGATTAACGCTTAGTTTTAGGTGCCCTAACTCACCTTTACCAAGTTAGGTGGCGACTCTTATTTTTCTAAAAAGTCCTTAGCCAAACCAATTTTCAAACTTAGTCACACTTGTCCTTCTAGGAGGATGAGTTATAGTGACAAAGTTTCGTGTTTTAGGGTCTCCGAGCCGAAAGGACCTTGGACACCCCAAAAACCAGGGCGCGACAGTATTTTTGGAGATGTCGAGCTCTCAGATCGTCCTGACATTGGTGCCTGGCAGCTCCGACACTATTTAGTAAAACAGGCATAACTTGCTCTAGAAAACTTGAATTGATGCACCATTTGAAGCATTTGAAAGTAGACTCATAGACCTTTGTACCCATCTAATCCTTTATAGATTAGGAGATATAAAATTTAAAGTTGACCCAAAATTTCTACCAACAACATTATTCTTCAGAATTTTAGTTAATTTTTTGTGGGATATAACTTCTTTATCCGAAATGTATTTTCAATCCATAACCTATCAAGTTAAAGGTCTTTAAGCCTATTTTCAAGTGAAATTGACATAGAATGTAGTCTCATTTTTCTGATGAGAATGAGATGCATTGAATGAACTGGTGTTGAGGGATCAATGTTTTAAATCTCAACTTTTATAATTCATACTTTACATTGAGGTTTTGTGCTTGATGCTTCTATATACTCTATGTGTAGGAGCACCCTTATTTAGCACCAATACTCAAGGATAGAGGTGAGTAACGATATACCATGAGTAACATCTTATTACTTTCCAAATATTTTAAGTTCAACTCCACATCATGCAATATTTTTCATATGTTTTCAATGCATCAATATTTATGTTCAATTATAAATGTCATACTTTTAAATGCATATAAGTTATACTTATGTTATGAATCGAAACCCATCAATTAGAATGTTTACATGAAAGAGATGCAAAAAAATTTCATTATATAGTGCCAACTCGAGGTCTTTTCATGGCAAGACCTTAAATTTGTCTGATAGTCCTACAGTAAGGGATGCAAAATAAACTATCAATATATTGGGAGACGTCCCTTGGCCTAAAGAGCCTTTGGGTGACCTAAGAAGGTTACTATGGAGCCTAACTCATATGTTGAGTTGTAGCACACTTATGCTTTTAGAATAAGAACCAAGATATGTTCAAATGTTTATGACAAGTTATATTATGCTTCATCACGAATAAAGATATGTCGCATCTTTCTTTTATGATATTATGTTTTGAAACGATAGAATGTTTCAATATGATACTCATGCTATATATGATTTCAAGCATATGCTTTTACGTTTTCAAGTTCATGCTCTATATGCATAAATGCTTATCTATTGTTTTATACATTAAATGTAAATGCTAGTCCATGGTATTTTCATGCTCGTGCATCATTGTTATTTACTAAACATTAACTTACATTTTTTAAATATTTTCAGGTAGCCAATCTGGAAGGCCTCAGGAGAAAGCCATATGTGAATTTTGAGCTACGGCCCACGGGCATATGTTATGTTATGTGTATTTGGGCTGGACTATAATGTTTTGTAATGTTATAAATGATATAATCATGGTGGCCTTGAATAGGTTCATATGTAAGTTTATGGTTTGGATTAGGCACAACTCTACCATGTATGACATAAGTTATGTTTTAAACTATAAAAAATCCTACTACTCCGCAATTATGTATTATGTTAAATGATGATACACAGGTGTTCAACCGGTTTATGTAATGCGGCCTTGGGTAGCCTTATTACTAACCGGTCATGTACCCTAAATCCACTTAACCTGGGTCACGGGGCGTGACATTGCCGATCTCATCGAAGGTCTTAAGGGTCCCTTACCTCTAGGACTTCCAGATATGGGACTCCCTGTTCCACTTGGCTGTGATATTCCCTGTCCACCAAATCTTATAGATTCTGATGATTTCTAACTTGATGCCCTAGTTCCCACATCAAACTTTCCCTTTTTGAACTATTATCTTCTACCCGACAATTCTTTTACATCTTACTCTATAATTTTTGTTTTATTAACCAAGTCAGCATACCTCACCATTTCAAGAATTGATACTCGTGATCATATACTCAATTCTAACCCCTATTGAAACCTCCTGCATTTAGCATCTTCAGTATGTACTAAATCAGGTGCAAACCGTGACAAAGCTGTAAACTGTTCTTCATATTCTGGTACCGTCATCTTTCTTTGCTTCAGAAATATAAATTCTTGCTCTTTTTGATATCTATAAATGAGTGGAAAGTATTATTCATTGAATATCTCTACAAATTGCTGCCATGTAATCGACACTCCATCACCCTGAAAACTCATCATACGTCTCATTGCCTCCCACCAATTCCAAGCTTCACTTTTCAACATAAATGTAGCGAATATCAATTTCTGTTCATCTGCCACTGTCATTACTTCAAAGATCGCCTTTAATTTCTTCAACCATTGCTCTGCCACCAATAAATTGGTTGCCTCAGTGAACTCTGGAGTATTCAGTTTTACGAATTGTCCATGCAACTTACTACTCCTCTACGCCGGCCTAGTGGACTGATATTTGATGTACTGAGCCAAAATATTTGCCACTTTATTGGTTGCATCTGGTGAATGTCGATCTACCCTTTCTTGGCGTCCCTGCCCCTGAGCTGGAGCTAATGATGCTTCCTCCTCAACTCCCCTTGGTGGTTCTCTTAGACCATTCTCATTGTATCAATTCAGGATTAGCACACAATATATACGTCCCATATACACCTACCAACTTAGACTGACATAACAACACCATACGGTCTACTGCAACTCTAGACACCAACTCTACAACATAGCCTCAGTTGTAAACCTTGGTTTAAAAACAACTTGGCAATAGAACTTTAGTCTTAAATCTCAACTCTGATACCAATCTGTCACGCCCACTCCTAATCAGGTGTCGTTAACACCATCTTAGGCGAATGTGATCGCATAGATCACTAACCTGTAAGCGAAACCTCCACATAATACTAAAGATAGAAATCTTATAGGAATCAATAACATAATTATATAAATAGATAACCTCATAAATCATCAAACACTTTTGTACATTCCTCTGAAATATAACTCATGTTAATACAAGAGTAAAAATAAACAAGACTCCAAGAACTACAGCCTCATAAACAACCTAAATACAGATTGCCGACATAACAGCAAGAGATAGATTGCCAACATAATAGCAAGAGCTTCTCAAAGCTCTCTAACATCCACGCCAACCATTAAAATGAGAGTCATGACCAAGCAACGACAATTGCAGTGAACCAGACCATTCCGATCTTACCTGCCAAAGCAAATTGTGTGGGTGTGAGCTATATAACCATGTGCTCACAAAGATACTCAAACTCATAATGACTGAATGATAGATAAGTAATGAATAATCCACCAATAGATAAATCACCACCAACAATAAGAAATGTCTGTTTTGTTGCGATGTATGATGCACCACAAATGTGTGTGTTGTTTTAATAACATTAGCCCAATGTATCGATGACTTGTTATCAAGGATGTTCCTCTTTGAACACCCTTTAGGTTAGTCCCGCATTGACTAAACCTCCTCTATGCAATGCAAATTATGCACACAATATATGAATTGTATGCAAATATCACCTCATAATCTAATAATTACCACAAATAGAGATAATAAAACATTCAACACAATATGAACAAGAATATCTTATAACCCCATCGGCTACAGCTTTATAACCATAATCGAGCCACCTCTTGGTTGAGCCTAAGTGCTTTGTTCCACTTCCGAACCTATTATACACCACCACAACAAACTTGATGAAATAAATATTATAATGCACAACTAATGCAAAGTACAAAATATACAATCATGCAAACACTCTAACCGTCAAGACGGTCCTAAACATCGTTAGGACAACCAGAAAAAAGTTGCCAACCTTTATGAAAAGTGTCGTTTTTTATAGAAAGTACCGTCCTTTAACCTATCCTCAGGACGATCTTCCTATCGTCTGATCGACCAACGAAGAAAAATTGCCTACCAAAGAAAGCAAAATGCCGACCTGACTCCAAAAGCTTTCCATACCATCCTAACACAACCACAACCTGTCCAAAGACCCAAAATGACATTGTAAGACCACAATAAGACTCCACACATCAAACTATGAACAATATGTAAGATTCAAGGGTTGCACTTGGAAACTTTAAATACTTCTCCACATCTTACCTCCAATTCACCACCACGGTATGAAATTACATATAAATATGCAAAAATCACAAAACACAATAAAACAAGCATACACATGAGATTCTCACCTTAAGAAATGATTACACAAACTTTCCCTTACACTTTCTTCTTCTTTTCCTTTATTTTCTCTTTTTCTCTTTTCTTTTCTCTCACTTTCATTCTCACCTAGCACGATTCTCTACACAAACTCCTCTCTTCTTTTGATGTAAAGCCAAGATAGATACAAATTGTATCTAATGCACCACATGTCACACATACACCCTTGCTAGCAACAAACACACACCTTATGCACACACGTCACTTAAGCGAGTCACGGACCTAGGTGTCAAGCATACACATACACACCTAACACTTTACTAATCCATATGATTAACATAATTAATCATACTTATGATAATTAATCATCATTACTATGGAATAAAGATTCTGCATTCTTCAAATTAAGATCGGCCTACAAAGAATGGTAGTGTCGATCTACTACAAAAGAGACCAACATAAGCTCACTACAAATAATGATGTCGACCTGAGATCGTCAAGGCCCAGCATCTACTAAGACATAGCCGACCTGCATGAAAGCAAGGTGGCTAAAGAACTTCAATATATGCTTAAAAATATGATTAACCCCTCCCTCTTCTTTTCTCATTAAATCATGCTAATTAAACGCATTCACACACTGGAATGTATACAATTAAATTAAACATGATGCTAAGCAGTATAGGTTTTGCAGTCTCATAACCAATCACAATAGTATATACTATAGATTTATTTGTATTTGTCTTTTTAAAAATAAAAATTAAAAGGACTTGAATAGAAAATTCTAAAATTTTGAATCTAATCAAGAACTTTTCAAAATTATAATAAAAGAATTTGACAAATTTTAAAATAATAATTCTAATATTATTTTTAAATTTAAGGAGGAGCTTTCTAAAATTTAAAATAAAAATTCTTAGATTTAAAAAAAAATTAACGTAGAGAATAAATTTAAAAATTTTAACTAAAAATAAAGAATTGATATTATGTTCTTAAACTTTATACTACTAATATGAGTTTTACCTATATGAATTTTTTAAATATTGTGGGAGGTCCTTGTAGTTTCGTAAATGTTAAAGGGTGGTCAGTATAATTTACCATAAAAAATTATTTTTTATTATAAAAAATTTATTTTTTAATTTATTCTCTAATTCCGTGTATAGCACGAGTCACTGCAAGTTATTACTTAAAACTGAAAATTTATCTAAATTGTTGCATCTATATTCTAAAAAAATCTTCTCAAAATAGTTGTAATAGTCACCATCAACCTTACCAAAAAAATATCAAATTAAATTAGACTCACATAATTAAAGTACTTGAAGTACTTGTTATTTCTCTATTATTTATAGCATACTTTAAAGTTTTGTTTTATTTCGATTAAATGTTTTTTAAAATAGAATATTCTAAAGGTATTAAAAGTATAAAAAAGAAAAAATTTAAAAGTCTAATCATATTAACCTAAGCAGAATTAAAAAATTTGTCTATGGGTTCATTTAAGGTTATCAACTCAATTACTATTAAATAATAAAAAATATATAAATTATACTTTAATTGAGAAAAAAATTTATATAATAAATTAAATTTCATTGGAGCTTGCCAAAATTTTGATTTATTTTTGTTATTACTTTTAAGTATATTTAAAGAAATGTGATTGATGAGTATTGACAACCAAATAACAAATTTATAAATAATAAGAGATTTTTATAAATAACAAAAAAATAAATGGTACATGATTAATAATTTTGTGACACGTGTACTTCCTATGATAGACTTGAAAGAATTTTGATAAACTTGTCATATTAATTAAAAGTCAAAAGAAAAAATATATATAGAGCAAGACCAATAAGTTGAAAAGTTGGATCAAGATTTTTAGTTTTAAGAACATCATAACTGATTGTTATAATATATAATATAGTTTGATGGTTATAACATTTCTAAGAAATTGAGATTGAATAATAAAAATTTAGAGATTATTTATTTCATTTATAAGTTACTTTTTTTTTTACTAATCATTGAAGCCATAAGAGTAGACATTTTGGAATAGGGACAAAATATTAAAAGATATGTTGGTCTAATAAGCAACCCAAGAGGAGGGGTGAATTGGGTTTTTCAAAAATTAATACAAGTTAAGACTAATTAAAATTAATCTAAACAATATAGCAAAGGCTAATCTATGTGCAAAGCAAAGTTATCAATGAAAACAAAGAGAACAGAGCAATGAAGTAGAGACACAGATTTACCGAGGTTTAACCACAAACCGTGGTCTACGTCCTCACCCCAAGACCTCCTTGAAGCCTTCTTCCACTATGTAATCACCCATTACAAGATGGGCTGCTGATTGACAAAGTGCTCAGCTCACTCTACAAGAACTCCTCACTGAGTTCTTCAATTCTCAAATGGTTTTGTCCAAACTCCACTTAAACTTTACAAGAGTTTTGCTTCACACAAGAGAACTCTCAAACTCTCAGTTACAAGTGTATAAGAGTATACAACTCACAAACAAACTCTCTAACTAAAGTAGATTTACAATCAAAGCTCACAAGAATAAAACAGGAAGAATGTTTCAGGAATATCAGTGATTCAGTAGATTTTCATCTCTTCTTGTTTCTTCCTCTTGATTCTTGTATATAAATGCAGTTGGAGGCTAGTATATATACCCTTGCATTGATTTCATTCGTTGGAGGTGGTTGGGTATCATAAATGCACGTCCAGTCTGTTATAACATTAAGAAAAGTAGTCGTTGCAGCAGAGGGAGTCGGCTCCATTTTTGTGGTGTCGACACTTCCTGCTTCTGCATTTACCAGATATAGTTCACTGAGTTCATGAGTCCCCTCTTCAGGTTGATGAGGCGACTTCTTGTTCATCTGTCTTCTTCATATTAGGCTTCTGCTGTCATGAGGCGACACTTCTGCTTCAGGTGTCCATTCATTGATCGTTTAAACTTCCAGCCTTTTGCTTCTACTACCAGGAGGCGACACTTCACTACAATGTGTCCGCTCATTGTCTATTTGGTCTTCAGACATTTTTGCTTCTGTGTGCAAGAGGTGACACCTTATTTCCATGAGTCCCCTCATTGTTCAATATGTCTTCAGGACTTTTAATTTCTGTGATCAGGAGGTGGCTCCTCATTCCCATGAGTCCCATCATTGCCTAGAATTCAGCTTTTAGATTTCTATTGATCAAGCTTTATCAAAGCACTGGTATAAGAACTTCAAGGAGTATGTCTTTGGGGTATGATGATCAATCAAATCTTCCTAACTCATCAGAGTTAACTTCTATTTAAATTTGGATTGAATCAATCATTGGATGTTGATCTTCTTCTTGAATCTCAAGCAGTCAAAGCTTCATTTGATTAAAACTGAACTTTACTTCTTCATTTACAAAGTTTCTTCAATCATTGTAGAACATCTTGTTGAATGCCAATCTTCCTGTAGAGCTTCACAATGCTTCATTTCTGATTTTCTCTCTTTGTTAGCAATTCTTTATTCTTCTTTAAAGATCACTTCAATGAGACTTTTGCAGACTTGATAGAATTTTTTCACACTTCTAATCTTCATTGACTCTTTATACTATAGAAGAATTCTTCACTTAGATTCCATGTAGAGATCAGATATTCATTGTGAGTCATCTTCTTGGCAACTTCAATCACATGTCTTGAATTGGTCTTTAGCATACCAGATGAAATCATCTCTTGAGCATTTTCCAAACTCTTCAACAACCAATTCTTCTTCAATTGAGCATTGCACTTCTTCAACTAATCTTTGTGTATTCTGATGAAATCTTTAGTCTGGTGCAAATCAATCTTCATTGAAACTATGCATACTTGAAATAAGTTTCAATTAAACACCTTCAATCTCTTCGAATGTAGAACATATGTTTGAACTAGAGATAGGCATCATTTCTCAGTTTGGTTCATTGCATAGCTCTTTGAATTCATTGCTTGCTTCTTGAACTTGTTGTGCATTCTCCTTGATATGTAATAGACTTAAGATTCAACTTTAAGTCTAAACTATGAACTTTGTTAATCTGCACATTAAGTAGATTCATTAGAAACATAACACAAGGTTTAATTATCATCAAAATCAATATGGGAATTAACCTTGAGCCAACAAGGATCAACCTTGACTCAACAAGATAGAGTAAAATGTTTCAACTTTAATGGTCTCATAGCCAATTACAATAATATATACTATACATTTATTTATATTTGTCTCTGTAAAAAATAAAAAATTAGAAAGATTTGAATAGAAAATTCTAAAGTTTTGAATCTAAGCAAGAACTTTTCAAAATTATAATAGAAGAATTTAGGAAAATTCAAAATAATAATCATAACGGTATTTTTAAATTTAAGGAGGAACTTTATAAAATTATAAACATGAATTTAAGAAAATTTAAAATATCAATTCTAAGTTTTTAAAAAGTTAAAGAAAAACTTTCTAAAAATATAAAAGGTAGGTAAAATTTTCCAAAGTAACATAACATTACCTCAATTTAAGCAAAAATTTACTAATCATTAGTAGAAAGTAAAAGTTTTTATAATTTATAGTTAGATTGATGCTATTATAACACATGCAAAATTAGTTATTTCAAAATTCAAAAAATTAGATTGAGTCTTTCAACCTCAAAGATCTTTTATCATTTTGCTGTAATATATAGTATATATATAGATGCTTTGTACAATCAGGCAATAAATGTTTAATACTAGAAGTGTGGCATGCACTATATACGTGTACTATACTACATCCAATTACTCTCTCTACTACTAATGTAGTAGTGGGCGGTTACAGAATTTAAAAAAGTAATTTAGTTATGAGTATTACATAATTACCATTGCACGTGTTAAATGTAAAACTTCCTAGTGTGGATCATTTTTGTCAATAAAGAAAAAACTTTACCAAAGTGGAGACTTCACCAAACCCTAAAGGTTTCCTTTATAATAGTATAAATATACCCCCAACAGCACATTTTAGTCAATAAGGCTTTTGCTTAAGAGTTTTGCTGCCACCGTGGTGATTGATGATCAGTTGTCGACGGATAGCAACCAACTCAACCAGGGCCCACCAGCTAAGTGTGGGACTTAATTGAGTTGGCTGTCGTCAGCCACAACTAATCATTTATCACAACTGTGACTAGAACACCTCATTGCTTAAACTAATTTTGGGTGTTTGTTTCGTATAACGAGTGTAGGACCTATCTAAGTTGGCTGCCATCAACCACAACTGACCATCTCTCGCGACAATGACTAGAACTCCTCATTGATTAAACTAATTTTGGGTACTTGTTTTGTGTAATGAGTTTGGGGTACTTGTTTTGTGTAATGAGTTTGGGACTTAACTAAGTTGGCAGCCATCAACAACGACTGACCATTAGTCACGATTGTGGCTATTGGCCAGCACTTCTCATTGCTTAAACTAACTTTGTGTGCTTGTTTTGTGTGATAGTAGATGTACACAATACAGTTTGGATTTCTTATCATTTAAAAAAAAAGAAAATTGAGAAATTGTTAAGAAAATTGAACAATTGAGTGAAAATTAGGGAAAAATAAATTTTAATAAAGTTGCCACTAGATATACTAAACTGTAAAATAATAATAAATAATGGGTATTATATATTTTAAACCAAATTGTACAAAACTCACATTGCACATTACATAAAAATACTCAATATATTATTTCGCTAGACAAAAAAAAAAAATAGGGCAGCCAAACCATGGGGACGCGCAAATCTTTTGGAAAAAATCAAAATGACGAGAGGATAGTCATTTTGATTTGATCCCATCCGTCCAATCTGATCTTCCACATCAGTTGCAGATGTCTCAAGATACGCATTCTCTGGCAAAGCAAAGTGTCATTATATAAAACTTTTATGAGTAAAAGTTATAAGAATTGACCATTCACGCAAATGGAGGTGATGAGACGACCATATCGTATCATTCTTGAGAGGTGGAGCTCATCTGTCTCATATTTGGAAAGCTATTCAAATCCTCTTTGAGTCGAGCCTCACCTTTATTTTTTCTTTATTGAGTATTGCGATTATGGGTGATCGAGTCTGTGTAAGCATATCTCGATTAATTTTTTTTTTTTACTTTAATTGAAGTAAGTGAAAACTAAAATATTTCTCATATCATAATCATAAGGGTTAACTTGAGTTGGCCATATATTGTTGCGTAGGTCTTAATATGCATTCGACAAATGTGCTCCAATTTAGCCAACATAGTACTCTGAATTTGCAAGAAGTGTTGTGACGCTTCAAAAGTAGTGGATAAATTTTCCTCACATTCCCTATGTGATGATCAAGTCAGGATAATTATTTTTTTCACAAAAATTAAAAGTAAAATCTATAACATTTATTAGATTTAAATTGGGGCCTTGTGCATGAGTGGAAAATTTTTTATTTTATAGAACTTTTGTACTTAAAACTTCACTTAAATGATGTGACGAATATATATTTTTTAAAATTACAAACAGTTATATCATTCAAAATTTTATGTAAAAAATTTGTTTGTATAACATTACTCTTAACAATAGACATGGGCTCCTTGCATATAATCAAGTATAAGTTAAAAAAAAAAAAGAAGATGTCCATCTATTTATGAAAAGGATTTAATTTTTATACATTAACAATTTTAGACTTTTTCTTTATAATTTATACAATTTGCCACCAAAATACATGTCCTCACCAGTAGTATTTTCATAACTTTTCATGATGTGCTATCACATTTTGGTATCAAATCATATAAGAAAAAGTTTACATTATGTGTGAAAATTAAACTTTTGTAAAAATCTTATTTAGGGCCATTTGGTACCTCTTTTTTAAAGTTTTTTTGGCTTGATTTTTTTGGCCTATAATAAGAAAAAGTTGAAATATTTTTGCTTTTTTTTTTTTTTTACTTATCTTAGCTTATAAAAGTAAAAAAAATAAAAAAAATTATTTTTTTCTTACTTATAAACAAAAAAAACTAAAATTAAGATCTACCAAACGGAACCTTAGTGTTAGATGTATTCAAAAATCCACCAGGCATGCCAACTCGATCGGCCCAACTCAAATCCAAATCGAGTTAAAATTAATTTCAAAATTTTTGAACTCAACTTTAACGGTTTGATTGGTGGGTTAAAATTGTAAACCACCAGACCCGACACAAACCCGTCAAAATTCAAACCCGAACCCGATTGACCGAAATCCAAATCGAACCCCAACCAAGTTAAAATCAATTTCAGCGCCCCTCAACCCGAGTTTGACAGATCAATTGGCGGGTTATTACTCAACCGCATCCGTGAACTTCCGTACTATATATATATACACGTGTGCAGTGTGCCCCACCTACTCACACGGGAGCACAGGGGCGCGTTCACGCTTTTTGAGGCCGCCGGTTCGGCACCACGCACGACGATGAGGTCAATTCAATTTTGATGTTGACCTTGACCATACGATTCTTGACTCTTGGTCAACGAATTACTTCGTTTTTGCAATAGTTCAATGGAGCACCATAAAAATGCAATCGGGTCGGGCCCAGTATTTACCCACGGACTTAGGCCGCCCGCAGTCTTATAATTTCATTTTCTTTTTCATTATTTGTAAACCTTTTTGTTGGAGGGAGATACTAATATTTGTAGAGAAAAAAGTGAACCATTACAATCTGGATAAAATAACCCCGTTGAGTGTCCTCTTTTGACTAGTCAAATTAGATTATTGACTAATTTTGTACACATAGAACTTGCTAGAATATTTGGTGTAAAATACCAACTTTAAGTTATTGTTAAGATGTGACCTACATATTTTTTTTAGTCGGTTTAAAATACTTTATATTCTCTTCCATGAAGAGATGAAGAACAAGTATTTACCTGCTAAAATTTATAGAAGTTTGAATGAGATAATGGCCTCCAAAGTAGGTACCATGAGTATAATTTTTCGGTATAACTAAAGGCTTGCCCCACATTAATTTTCTATGAAAAAAGTGATGGGTATATAAAGCCTAAGTTTAAAGATTGGTTTGGGCCCCAAGGAGCACTCTACTTTTTGTGAAAGAAGGAGGACCTATGGAACCCATGGGTTGACCCAATATACCACACGCGCGCGGCGCTGCCGCTGTCCGGTTAATTCGGGTGCAGGTGCAAATGCGATTAAATTAATATTAAAATGGCTTGAGTCGGTTTAATATTTTTGGATGCGGGTTGAACCGAACCAATTCAAATTTAAATTCCAACAGTTGCGACCCTTCCTAAGGACGCGTTTGGCTAGCACCATTTTGAAGGGGTGCGATTCTTTCTATAAATAAAAAGATTCCCCATCCAAAACAAATATAGTTTTAGAAAGTTTTTTAGACAACTTTTCCGTCTCTCTCTTTTTCGGTCTCCGACGACGACGTTCATGCCCAGATTCCGGCGAGGCGAATTGCTGTCCAGATTCTGGCGACTGTTCCAGGCAGATTCTGACTGTTCAATCAGTCCTTTCATTTCTTCGTCTCTGTCTTAGAAATTCTGTATGAATTTCTATCTAGGTTTCATCCTATTAATTTATTATTTTACCAGTCGTGTTTCCATATGATTATATATATATATTCTGTGTGATGAATTTCTGTGAAAATTCTATCACTTTCTTCTGTGTTTCTGTAGTAAATTTTAGTGTTGAAATTCTACAGAATGACTGCGGTTTTCTGAGTAGAAAATGTTGTTCGTTCTTTATCATATCATATTGATTTTATCAGAAATATCGTAGGTTTCTGTATGAAATTAAATGTCATAATTTTCTGTAGAATTAGGCAGAAATTTCTCACTGTTTTATGTCATACATGATGCATTCATTCCATACATTGAGAGAGTAAAATCAAAAGGTTGATTCGCTAAATCTTGAATATTGTAGTGCTACTTATTTAATATTATGATCATTTTATCTTGGAGATAGACGTCCGTTCATCCCATGAGCACCTATGTGGGGGACGAATCTGTCTTAAACCGAGAGTGTGTAACACTCGACTTGATCTCCCCTGCATCGCATATTTTGTTATTTCATTATATAAGACTTGTTGAATATATCATATTACGTTATTCCACACACATTATTTAATGTTATTGATTTTACTTTATGATGACTACATGACAACAATATCATTATGTTTCATTTCACTTTATTATGGCTACATATTATATGGGAAACATTATATAACATATTTTTCCTACAATCTTAAGACAGATTCTTATTTCTTCCTGTATATGTTTTTCATATGTAGTACTAATGTGAAATGACATATAGTTGTGTGTTGTTGAATATATGATATTGATAATCATGTGTGAATTCAAATTTGCCGCTAACATAAAAATTTCAATGTTGAAATTCTAAAGCACTAAATTTAATTTTATTTGCCACTTAGAAAGCTATTGTTCATCTCTGAAATGAACATATTACAAATCTAGAAAGTTGAGTTTCGTCATGTATAGCAATTGACGTGAATCCTAGTGTTGTGATGAACTTAACTTGCATAGTGGCTGTTAATTTGTTAAAGTTCAATTTCCGTTGCATGTTTAGCATAATAGATTGTAGCAGTACATCTTTATGTATCTTAAATGCTACATGTTAATTGTTTTGCCATGCTTATGTGTTTTTTGGTGAAAGCATGACTTTGTGGTTAAGCAATTTAAGTGCTAGAGTTTTAATTTTATTCGAGAAATTAAAATGGTGTTATTATAAGGTTTCTAACCTTAAGAATATAAGCATATGATACTGTGTGAACTAGCAAATTTAATTGCTAGAGTATTTAATTTCTTATATGAAATTAAATTGTGTTATTTTATGATTTCTAATCATAAGAATATTACTATGTGTTTGCAAATCACATGATGGATATTTGGAAAGAGGTGGGTCAGAACTGGTTTGGTGAGGATGGGTCAGAGAATCCTGCACAACCAGCGAATCCTCTTATGTTACACACGATGTACCATCTTCATGGTCAGGCTTCTAACACAACCTGAGGGTTCTTATGATGTGGACTCTCCTTATCAGCCAAACACCCTCGAGCGTGCACGAAAGAGAACACTTGAGTGGTAGTGATTGAGAGTTCCTCTTTAAGGGGATCGTCTAGTCCTTACTAGTTTCGTGTTAGGGTTTACCATCATTAATGTGTTTATATCATAACTCGCTCAGTTGCATAACTTATTTAGTTGCTAATTTGAAACACTTTTAGTGACCATATATGTATCTATGCATATCTATGTTTGTGATGGTAATAACATATCTAACTTTTATGTTAATTGTCATGTGTTGATTATATTTCATAATGTTCTTTGAAATATAATGAAATTAAGAAGGCACCATCGAAGAGTATACTTATCCAAGGTCTTAGTGGTAATACCGTAATAGTATACTTAATGTAATCAATGCACATGCTATAATGAGTGTGAGAACGAATGTAGTAAATGAGAAAAATGTATTAAACATGGTGATGATGTAGCTTCAGTAGCTTAACATCACGATTCGCCTGTCTATAAATACCTAATTGTTTCAGTAAGTTGATTGCTGGGAAAAATAAAATCCAACTCTTAATTGAGTTGATGTGTACTACTTTGTTAAATTCTGGATAATCCAAGAAATGTGGGGGGAAGCTTTGGTTTCTCCAACACACGTTCTCATTGGGATACCCCACAGAACACTGTGTTAACACCAACAGAATTATAGATCGGGTTATCTGTAATCTAAGTTATAAAACGGTGTGAGTGTGTATTCCCCGGTCTGCTTGAACACAGTTGTGCATGTGAATGCTGTAATAGACGATAATTCGTTTAATACTCTAGAATCATTCAAGAGAATATTTCCTAATTCTAGAAGTGGGACATTCTTTAAGAATGGACTTCCTTATGCATTTACTTTTCACACTAAGAGTCTTGACGACTTCATGAATAAGCAAGAGTTCCAAGACTCTAAGTCTATGGTTGGAAGGAAGAATAGTTCTAGATACATAAAGGAAAGAATGACTGATCCAAATGTTTCTAACTTTTAAAGTCAGAGGTGAAACCTCAAGAGAAAATGAATTAAGTGCAGCCTCGATAACTTTAGTAAAGTAAAGTAAAGAGATGTACGAAGTTTCGTTATATCTGAACCATAATAATAGTTTACATAGTGGTAAAGCTAAATGGGTAACAGATGATGTGCTTGATGGATCTAAAAATGAGGTTATCCAAATGGTTCAAAGAGTAGAGTCTAAATTTAAATATAGTAGATATGTGACGAGATCTAGTCTCGGTAGTTGTGACTTCGTGATATGAGTTCACGCAAGTGACAAGGGTATACATATGTTGGCGGGAATAAAAATATTTTATTCAAACCCAGGGTTAATCCACTAGAAGGTTGTAGCCTTATGCTACAAATGAGCTCTGATCACATATACATCCAGAAGTACTAGAGAGGGTACAACATGGAAACTGGATTTATGGATCAAGAGACACTAAATCTATAAATGGATAAATCTTACAAGAAGTGCTTTAATTTCTTAGGAAATTCTCGCAATGAAAATAAACAGCTAGATTCTGCGCAGGAGTCAAGAGTTCGGGAAGAAGTAACACGTGATTTTTTAAATGTCCTAAAACACAGAGAATTCTGATAATGACAAAACACGACAAAAATGTCAGTTAAAGGTCATTAAGGATTGTACTATTCAATGATTAATAACTTAATCAAATAATATTGAGAGATCATCTTACTATTAGGCCTGGTAAGAGATCGAAATTCATTCATTGAGGGGATTAAGCATTTAAAGCCGATTATCTTAAAAGTTACCTTAATGGCAACCCAACCTAGTTGACTGGAGATTCCAAGATCTAGGTTCAATGGGACAACTGAATTAAGGTCAATTTAGTATAAATCAATGGGGGACTTTGTTCCACTGCCTAATTCTATGGTGAAATATTGATTACCTTAATAGTGTAAGGATAAGCTAAAGCTTTTAATATAGAACGAGTATGACAGGATACTCATATTAATAAGCCTATGCTTTTAATGATTCTTATTACTTAGTTACCAAGTGGAGTATGTACGACTGCTCACTCTATAAGAAAATCACCTATATGAGTGTGTTGGGAGCCACTTCCATGAGAATTGTAAAGGCTTCAATTCTCTAGAGCATTTATGAAATAGTAGAGTTCATGGCTAAAACGAACACAACCAAGAACAACCTTAGATAGGGAAGAAACCCGTGTGAGTACTATTGTCTCGGTTTATACAAACGGCAGAACAATTCAAGACATCATGTTCATTGGTCAGCCAACAAACCCGATAGTATTTCACTAAGGAAGGTTTAAGGCCAAAAGCCACCTTTCCTGATGCGGCAACTTTCTGCTTTGCTCTCTTTCTTGTACATATTTGCATCTACATTTCTTTGTGCATTGTTTTTGACAGCCAATCTCATTCATGTGGGGGATTGTTGGAATATTTGGTGTAAAATACCAACTTTAAGTCATTGTTAAGATGGGACCCACATATCTTTTTTAGTGGATCCAAGATGCTTTGTGTTCTCCTCTATGAGGAGATGAAGAACATGCATTTACTTACTCAAATCTATGGAGGTTTGAATGAGATAATGGCCTCCAAAGTAAGTACTATGAGTATAGTTTTTGGGTGCAACTAAAGGCTTGTCCCACATTAATTTTCTATAGGAAAAGTAATGGATATATAAAGCCTAAGTTTAAAGATTAGTCTGGGCCCCAAGGGACACTCCACTTTGTAAAAGGGGGAGGACTTATGGAATCCATGGGTTGACCCAATACACTACACACGGGCGCCGCCGCCGCCGCCGCCGCCTCCCGCCAGTCCATTCGGCCGGCTCGGCTCGGTTCAGTTCAGGTGCGGGTGCGATTAAATTAATATTAAAACGGCTTGGGCCAGTTTAATATTTTTAGACACGGGTTGAACCATACCAGTGTGGATCGGGTTGAACCGAACCGGTTCAAATTTAAATTCCAACGATTGCGACCCTTCCTAAGGGCACGTTTAGCTGGCACCATTTCGAAGGGGTGCGATTCTTTTTATAAATAGAAAGATTCTCCCTCCGAAACAGATATAGTTTTAGACAGTTTTTTAGACAACTTTTTCGTCTCTCTCTTTCTAAGTCACCGACGACGACATCCATACCCAGATTCCGGTGAGGCGAATTGCTGTCCAGATTCCAGCGACTGTTCCAGGCAGATTCTGACTGTTTAATCAGTCCTTTCACATCTTCGTCTTTGTCTTAGAAATTCTATACGAATTTTTTATCTAGGTTTCATCCGGTTAATTTATTATTTTACCAGTCCTGTTTCTATATTATTATATATATATTCTGTGTGATGAATTTTTGTAAAAATTCTATCACTTTTTTTCTGTGTTTCTGTTGTGAATTTCAGTGTTGAAATTCTACAAAATGACTGCGATTTTCTGAATAGAAAATGCTATTCGTTCTTTATCATATCCTATTGATTTTATCATAAACGTCGTAGGTTTCTGTATGGAATTAAATATCATAATTCTGTGTAGAATTAGACACAAATTCCTCATTATTTTATGTCATACATGATACATTCATTCCATACATGGGAGAGTAAAATCAAAAGGTTGATTCGCTAAATCTTGAATATTGTAGTGCTACTTATTCAAGATTGGGATCATTTTATTCTGGAGATAGACGTCTATTCAGCCCATGAACACTTGTGTGGGGGACGAATCTGTTTTAAGTCGAGAGTGTGTAACACTTGACTTGATCTCCCCTGCATCGCATATTTTGTTATTTCATTATATAAGACTTGTTGAATATATCATATTACGTTATTCTACACATATTATTTAATGTTATTGATTTCACTTTATGATGACTATATGACAACAATATCATTATGTTTTATTTCACTTTATTATGGCTACAGATTATATGAGAAACATTATACAACATATTTTTCCTACACAACTAAATTTATTTGCATTTTAAAGTAAGCTAGTCAGAAAATCAAAAACCCAATTAGCTTCTTTTTTTTTTTTTTGGTTGTTTTGTTAAATTAAAAGGGTATTCACGTAAGAGTTTTATTTACTTATCCCAAAACAAGAAGAAGAACTAAGAGTTCAAGTTCAAAAAACTTTTTGATGGGTGAAAACACAATAAGTACAAATGTGCAAATTATAAGTAGTTTTTTTTTTTCTTGTTAGGCCAAAAAGGGTAAGGGGGCTACCAATATAGCTACCTGTTTGAGCGTGACTATAACAACTCTTGCCTTGCTGGACTTTTCTGGAAAGAAGTGAGCCACAGCTGAATCCAGCCCTACCAAGATGTAAGCTGGCAAAGCCCTCTGTCGCAAGATTTGGTTCACTAGAATTACTACAGCAAACGAGTTCGAACTCGCGACCACATAAACAGGGGCGAGAAATTTCACCCCAACTGCCAAAGCTAGCGAAGCTACCACCTCGGTAGTTATAAGTAGTTGATCTCACAATAATCTTATTTTTTTTATTTGAAAATTTTGAGCCACTTGTATATCCCTTCTATGGCCTTTATTTCATAACAATAGAAAATTGATTAAACATCTTTCCCTACAATAAGTTTAGATCATGAGTTTGTGAACCTGAATAAAAAGAAATGGAAAAGATTGGAAAATAAAATACAATAAAAAATAAAAAACATGTATAAGTAATTTTCTTTTCTTTTTATTAACAAATCTAATATTTGTGAAATATAAGGTGTGATGAACTCCTAGAACATGTTCATATATGCCAAGACTACCAACAAAGGATGTATCATAGTTAAAAGCAAACACACTCCCGCTTAATGATCCATATCAAAACAAATGAGTAACTAAGCTTTTAAAAAGAACATAGAACCTCCCACGATGAGATGAAATCTTGTTGAGTTTGATCAAAACTCGATATAGCATACCTAAGCTCTTGATTATCCACCTAAAAAAAATTACTTTTAATTCCATTTCTAACTCTCCTCTTCCTATTTTCATAATGCAATAAATCCCTCGCTTATTAGGTGTTTCTAGTAGGTGCGTTTGAGACTCACTAACAAGGGAATCAACTTCATTATGAGAGGAGGAAGAGGAATTATGTGTTGCTTTTGGAGGATTGGAATTTTTTTTCACTTTAGACATAAATAAATTAGTTTCATGTGCATTTATTAAAATGAGTCTCACGATATTACAAATAAAAAATGAGATTATGTATAATATTACTCAATATTAACATACTTTTGACTTGTTAAAGCAATATAATTGTAATTACTCCAGCAAAAATTAAAGTGGCGTAAAAGAGAGTTATATATTTGAAAGTAAGTAATTTCAACTTTCTTGAATTGTTTACAAGGATATTGTCAATTGTGCTTCTTCCCTTCTATGTCCTTTTTCTTTTAATTGTTTAAAGCTTAGAATAAACGCTACCAACACGTCACTGAGTTTTTTTTTTAAATAAAAAAAGAAAAGCAAACTATTCACTCACTTTCCAACTCCATTAATAAGAAAAAATGTCTATAAAATTGTATAATAAATAAAGTTATTTGAACTCAACTCGTTCAACTCATTAAAAGATGTTCAGAATCAACTCATGATACAAATAAATTAATTTTGAACATATTTTAAAACTTGTTAATATTATAAGCTCAATTTGAACTTGATTTGATAATCTAATAATCACTTAAGAAATCAAATTACTCAAATTCAGCTCGAGTATAATTCGTTAAAATTAACTTGAAAGATAAATAAGCCAAAACTTGCACACATTTTTAAAATAAATATTTTTCAAACCAAAAACTTAGACAATTCTTGGCGTAGCTTGTTTGCAAGCTTATAAATTCACATCTGAGAACACACCAATAACTACTACAAAAAAGGAAAAAGAAAAAAAAAAAAAAAAAGGTTCGGACTATCCAAGTTGTAAAAACCCCGAATTCGGCCCGGAAAGTCCCGACCATTTTAACCACCCAATTGGATACGTAACGCGCGAGACCAAAAAAATTAAAAAAAAAACGTAACGCGCAGAGAGTATTCATATGCCCGTTGCCCAAAGTAGCGTTACGGTAGTGTGTGTGTGTGTGTGAGAGAGAGAGAGAAAGAGAGAGAGCGCGTTACAGCACTGTGTGTGTGTGAGAGAGAGAGAAAGAGAGAGAGAGAGAGAGAGAGAGAGAGAGTATTGAATTGTCGGGGAACAGAGACAAGTGGGGATAATGGGGAGTAGATTTTGAAAGATCTCAGAATCACTCAGCTTTTCGTCTTTTAGCTTATTAAAGTAGATTTCCAGATTTTCTTTGCCCGTGTTCTGTACGTAACGCTATGTATATATCTATCGTGATATATAGAGAGAAGGGAGACGAGAGGAGAGAGAGAGGGAGGAACTGAGTCTGTGTGTCTTCTTCAGATTACAACAGCTTATACCAGCAAGATTTGGTAATGGCGAGAACGGCCTGCGAGTATTTGCGGCGAAGTTTGCCGGAGAAAGTTGAGGTTTCCGATCATCCGTCGTCGGCTTCACGAGAACTTCATGTTCTGGCCGTCGATGACAGCCACGTGGACCGGAAGGTGATCGAGCGCTTGCTGAAGATCTCTTCTTGTAGAGGTATCATTTTGAATACTTGAATCTCTATCATTCTCTCTAATAGTAGCTTAGGTTTCGGCAAATTTTTTTTTTAATTTGTAGCTGAAACCGATTGGACTGAATTGGAATGTTTCAGTTACGGCTGTAGAGAGTGGGAGGAGAGCTCTGCAGTATCTCGGTTTGGACGGAGAGAAGAGTTCCGTCGGATTCGATGTAAGTAATTTTAGCTCCAAAAATTTTATAAGAAACACATATTCTGTCTGTTTGATTGCTGGGAAAGCTGAGGAAAAGGACGAAGAAATAGAAATAATCTCGGCCGCCGAACAGAGGATTCACAATTTCCTTTTTCAAAATAAGATTGGATTGTTTTGGTGATTTATACGTGGTTTTTGATGGTTCAATTTTAGGATTTGAAGGTGAATTTAATAATGACGGACTATTCAATGCCTGGGATGACCGGATATGAACTCCTCAAAAAGATCAAGGTTTGTTATGGATATCGGTATTTCGGTAGAAGGCCGTGTTTGGTTACCGAGAAAACTATGGCAAGAAAAAAAAAAAAAGGGAAAATTAATTTGTGAATCATATGACTATGGGAAAATGGAAAACTATAGAAATATTAATCAACCAAGCTGTATTAGCCACAGCTGGGTAGGGCTTCTGGACTTACTTATTTTCCTGCATTATTTTGGTAACCAAACAAGGCATAGCGCACTGACAAATGAAATTGAGGCCTATGTCGATTATGATAATGACTTTTGGGATGAATACCTAATGGTTAGTAAATGCTAAAATTGTTTTTGCTTCTTTCATTGTTGAACAGGAGTCATCAACTTTGAGAGAAATACCTGTGGTGGTCATGTCATCCGAGAATATCCTAACTCGCATCGATAGGTATGCTTTATTTTGCAATCAGTGTTTGTTTAGAGGTAGTGCCGTGTGGTTTTTGACATTACACTATAGGCTCCAAATTGACACAATTTTTTTTGCAATAAGAAGCATTATATGCTTGTAAATTATCAATTGGAGGAATGATCTGGTAAGATTGTATTTGTTAATGTTTGCTCTGAATGGACAATCCATTGGTTATGATGGTGAATACAAATTTTTGGATTTGATGGCATTCTAATAGTGTATTAGCAATAGAATCCAGTATTTACTATCCAAATCCCCTATAGTTACTTTCCAAATGAGAGGGCATAGACCAATCTGATATGTTGACTGGCCTTTCCAACATCATACTAGTTCTACTGAAATCTGAATATGTAGAGAGAGGATCCTTTCCTTTTCCCCTTACTTCGACACCAATTGTCATGTCTTCCATACTAAAATGTTGCAGGCCTAGTAAGTTATCCTATGCACATAGGGTACATCTTGCTCATCTGTACATACACAAACACATTTGTTTGATGTCAATATTTGCGCCATTTCAATAGTTATCTCCTACGTTGTATGGACTTGGGTAAGAGTGTTGGATGCAGGTATCTTTAGTGTCGAATTTATCTAATTTCAATGTCCAAAGACACGGGGACACAACAAAATATACATATTTCTTGATGTATACTTATTTTTTAGAATAAAATAGATTTTACAAGGTGCCATAAAACATTACATGCACAATATGATAGTTTTATGCATATCTATATGTTAAACAATGAGTGTCCGGCATGGTACTTCATACATTTTAGAAGAGTCTCGGTAACACAAGTTATCTCAGTGAGATGATAGCTCTAAAATAAATCCCTGGCATGAAGTAAAACCAATGCCTAGTTATCAAACTTCAATGTTCTATTTTATTCTCCACAATTTGTGGCCATGCCTTGTAGATATGCTCAAGTTTGGCTATGATTCTATTATCCTAATTGCGTAAAAATTAGGCTTTTTATTGGAAGCCTCCTAACAGCATAGTTTCTGACTGATAACAGATGTTTGGAGGAAGGGGCAGAGGAATTTCTTGTGAAGCCAGTAAAGCTGTCAGACGTGAAACGCTTGAAAGATGTCATATTAAGTGGGCAAGGAGAGGAAAATGATGAGAGAGGAAGCTGCAAAAGAAAGCTACAAGATGATTACATGCCATTATCACACTCCTCGCGACCATTGTCATTATCCTCATCATCGCTTGCACGAGATCCATTATCAACCCCTACAACATGTCCATTGCCACCATTATCACTACAATCTCCTTCAAAGCGGCGTAGATTGCGTAATCTTGATTGATCTACTGTTATTTATAGTTGATCAGCATATTCCTTCCATTGCTTGCCCATGCCCATGGTTCCTTGGTGGGTGGAGGTGATATGTTTTGTGTCCTCTTTTGCATTTATACTCTTACAATTGTATATGCTGACTTCAAGATGCCATTGTGATACGCCTTGGTGGGAAAAAAGTTGGGAGATGATTTTGATTTACGTTCTCCCCAGTTTTGTGTGTGTAGATGAGATTTTATGAAAATACAGTACAAGGCCCAATCTTTTGAGGGTTGTTAGGCCTTTGTTGTTTATTTCATACTGAATTTCTTTCCAATCCTTCGCGTTGGAGTGAATTTTTTTTTTTCCGCTAACCGGGTGTCTAGGTCAACTTGCACATATCTTAACTAATCTCGAAGCTTGTATAATTCCTTGTTCTTTCTTATTCTATATAAATCGGATAATTATTGGGTCAAAGACCATCGAAGTGGTCTCAAGGAGTACAATTCTTTGTTCTTTCTTGTTCTATACAAATCGGATAATTACTAGGCCAAAAACTATGAAAGTGGTCCCAAAGAGTTGATAGTACCAAAAAAGTTTCGAACTTGAGACTTTAAAAAAAACAGATATTCAAATTTCGAGCCTTGACCATCCAGCCAATCTCACCTTCGAGAGCAGGTCTCTAAATTCTGAGCCATGAGCCAATCTCACCAGGTCTCTAAATTCTGAGCCATGAGCCAATCTCACCTTAGAGAGCAGATTTCTAAATCCCGAGCCTTGACCATCCGGCCACTCCAGTATCGGATATATTGTTTGATCCTCTTAAAGGGTGTTTGTGGATTTTGGGCATTCTTGTCTTTTTATTTGTTTTTTTGGTTTTTTGAGCATTTTCTTTCATCTCTACCTTTCCCATTTTGTTGGTGATGATGGCTGAGATCTTGATGAAAAGAAAAGCAAAGCGAAGGCAGAGACAGAAGGTTTTTTTTTTTTTTTCAGCAATACATGGGTTTCCATGTTATACCTACAAGAAAAATAAATCCATTTTTTCAGCAATGAGCATTAAAAAAAGGATTTTCATACCAATATTGTATGTCCCAAACATTCAGCTAGCCTCTCACTCCGAGAGTTGTAACTGAGTCAAGTCGAGAAGTGGTGGTTATAGTGGATTGCTTAACTTTGGTTTGTTTATTTTTTGAGCCAATCTGAAACCAATTTTAATAGAGTAAACTTTGAGTAGCTCAATTTTTTTAGATGCATATAAGTTTATCAAGCTGAGTTTGAGAAAATTTTAAAAAATTAAAAAGTTTGAAAATGTATTTAAGTCTGACTTATTTACAAAACGGACAAATTTAAATGAGCTTCTAAAAAATCAAACACGAGTCGTGTTTTAGTAACTTGATTTGTTTTACGGACTTAGTTAGATCACCCCTCCAACCTGGCAATCTTAGTGACAGCATGCCCAAAGATTTTGTTCCACCTGAATCTCTAGGAATAGAGTGAAACTACTCTGAGGCCCACATGTTGTGAAAATTATGTATTAATACACAGATAGAATCCCAGATAAACGCCATTGCCATTGTAAGGAGCCTTTTAACAGTTTATGATGATATATGCCAAATGGGACACAAAATAAAAGAAAGGGCTCATCAAACGAATAATTTTAGATCCTATTTTCTTTGAATAGAAGGCAAAGACACCGCTAAACACCACAAAGATTCAAATGCTTTCGATCCGAGTCCCTCAAAAAATCGGATGAAGGCGTTTGTTTCGCGGGATATCAAAATAGAATTGGATTAATAATCCTATATCTTATCTTGTCCCATTTGGTTATACCAAAAGATTAAGATAAACAATTCAAACAAGTCTTTAGTCTCGTATACGCGGCATAACATAATTAGGGATTCAGAATTAAATGCCAAATTATCAAATTACATACCACGGAGATTTTATAATCCTGAAATTTGATCTTCCGAAATTTCTTATCCCTTATCCACCATGCCAAACAAACATATCATGATTCATGACTGAGCTAACTATCTAGATTTTGATCTTCCATAAATGAGTACAGCTTCAAGGCATCATCAATTCAGCCACCCATAACTCGGATTTGTTGGGTCACTTTCCCACCCCATTTGAGATATGAGCTTTGTCATGTTTCACTCCCTTTGAGTTCAGCCAATAATACATATAATAAATGAAGTAATAATCAAAGTTGTGAGTCGCTTAAACTTTAATGCATGAAAATTCTAGAGGAATTAATTAACTATTTTAGCTCAAAGTGCATACCAAAGGCTGTCATCTCCGTCAGTCTGAATCTCAAAGATTACTGTATGCATGAATCTTGAATTTGCAGAGGGAATGAAATGTTACGTACAGAAAATGAACTGAAACGATTTTATTTTATTTTTGGTGATTTTTGCTATAAATGTTAATGTAAATGTGAACATACATCTCCCTCTTTCAACTTCTCAAGCTTCCATAGTCAAAACCCTCACATGTCCAAGCTTCTATTGTCAAAGTTTTCACTTGTTAATTAATTTTGTCAAATATGGATCAAGCTTCCATGTGGCATAGTTCATCTTCTCTTTATGTCATCTGTTGCCCAAACTGTTAATATCTTCACTAAGTCTCATCCCTCGAGACGGTTCCATGATCTGGTTTCTATATTACCACCTTCAGTTTGTGGGGGGCTATTAATGTGAATGTGAACACACCTCTCCCTCTTCCAACTTCTCAAGCTTCTATTGTCAAAACCCTTACATGTTCAAGCTTCCATTGTCAAAGTCTTCACCTGTTAATTGATTTTGTCAAATATAGATCAACCGTTGTCAAGGCAAAACCATGATTAATGGCTAATTTATCTCCCTCTCCCTCTCTATATATTCTTCACCATAATCTGTAAATAACATATCTTGTACAATGAATTATATCAATAATAGTTTTCATTTCTCTCTGTTTTTTCTACTCTTTGTAACAATAAAAATGGGAAGAAAATAAATATGAATCTGTCCCTCCATTGTTTCTTTTTTGTTTTTTGTTTTGTTTGGTTACCCATAAAACAAAAACAAATATGTTTAATATTCTCATTTTTCTTAACAAATTCAAGTTCCAAATAGAGCAGAAAAGAAGGTAAAGAATGGAAATAAATCATGTAAGCCTTGCCAGCATAGGCCTGTTTAACAAACTTTGTTTATATCAAACAAGTAATTGTAAATCTTTCTTACACAACACTGGACATTGTAAATCCTTCTTGTTATTGACATATAAACAAAGATGGTGATATACACCAAGTAGCTTGCTACTACCTTTGCCCAGCTCAATGCTGGCCAATAGAATATAGTTCCATACAACAGTTGGGAGTTGGAACTGTCACTGTGAATTGGAAAAACCTCAGAGCAGAGATGCAAATCCTTCAAAGATATGATCAAACATTATATAATGATATAGAAATATATGCATGTCACTGCAATATAAGAGCGCGATATACAAATACATAGACAGTCCCTACCATACTTAATGTGATATTATACTTCAGGAGACATCACATTAACACATTGTCGATGACTACGACACTCAGATAGGACAAGAGTAAACCCTTGAGAGTTGAGAGCAACAATGACCATAAACTAACTGTAATTATCAATTTTTAAATGGCTGAGTTACTAATATATCCTTTGGTATCTTAATTACAACTTTGTTACCAGCAGCATTAATGTCATTTCTATAGATAGAGTTCAGGGAAGAGTTAAAAAACAAACCAACCAACATCAACCACCTTTCTTTGAAACTGTCAGCAATCAAAATCCAAACACAAACAACCAGAAAATTATCTTGCATTGATTGCTCCAAAAACAGAAGGACAGAAGAACTAACTTTCTTTGCAGAATTCATGACCATATTATAATCATGTTGGTCTTCTTTGATGTTCTTTCCCTCTCCTTTTTCTCAATGGAAATCCTCCATAAAGCATCGAATCTTCCTCTGCATCCAATCCTTCACTAATAAGCCCAATACTTGCAAAATTGAACAATCTTCCAATCTCTCTGGCACAATGGCAAAGGATCATAGAGTTGTTATAGCTGTTGTGGCCACAGCTGCAAGTACTCTAGTTGTTGCTGGGATCTTGTTCTTGTTCTTGTTCTTCTACAGATTTGTGATGGATCGACAGCGACGGAGAAATAAATTTAATTCAAGTTTTCGTCGAGAAGAAACAGTGGTGTCTTACCAAGAGTACAGGCAACAACGTGGAACTCTAAAAGGATTAATTGTTGATGAGAATGGGGTAGATGTTCTTTATTTGAGGAAAGTAGAACGAGGACAACTTACGAATTGTTTCTCTAGAGTTTGGATAAATCCAGTGGAAGAAGAAGAAAAGAGGATTGATACTAGAGGAGATAAACCCAAGAACTCTGAAAGAATTCAGGAACTTCCATTGCTTCACGAGCCACACAATACAGCTAATCTTGCCAAAGTTGCAAAACGAATTCCACTTAGTCCTTCGCCCAGGGTGAAAGAACCACAGCGACTATGGCCTCCTTCACCCCAACCTACTCAGCCTCCACCTCCCCCACCTCCAATGGGGCCAAGGAAACAAAGTCCACCACAACAACCACCAGCACCAGCACCAGCACCTCCTCCTCCTCCACCTCCACCTCCACCTCTTCCTGTCAGAAAAATTCCCACACCACCTCATCCACCATCAACTTCAACAAAGAGAAACCCTGCCCCACCACCCCCGGCACGTGGTTTGGTTTCATCACTGAAACCCCCTCCTGCACCAAGGGGGAAGACAAGCAGCATTAGCAGGGGAAAGGCTCCTATTGGAGAAAGCACAAAAGGAATTGGTGATGTCCAGATGAAACTGAAGCCACTGCACTGGGATAAGGTTATGGCCAATGTTGATCATTCAATGGTTTGGGATGAGATCAATGATGGATCTTTCCGGTAAATGGCCCTTGAAAAATCCAATACACCTTTTTATTTCTTCTTCCTTTCTTTCATATCCCTTTGATAATTGACATTTATATTTCCCGTCACTGATTTTGTGTGTTTATCAGATTTGATGATGATGGTCTTATGGAAACTCTCTTTGGATACACCGTCGTCAATCACAAAAACCCTGAAAGCAGTAAAATCTCAAGTTCAACCAGTAACAATTCCGGTCCGGGTGCCCAAAATTTCATCCTTGAGCCTCGGAAATCCCAAAATACAGCTATAGTACTTAGATCTCTTGCAGTATCTCGCAAGGAAATTCTTGATGCCCTCCTTGAAGGCCAAGGCCTTAATTCTGATGTCCTTGAAAAACTCACGAAACTTTCCCCAACGGAAGAAGAAGCATCCAAAATCCTTCAATTCAATGGCAACCCAACAAAACTTACTGATGCTGAATCGTTCCTCTACCACATCATGAAAGCTGTTCCCTCGGCGTTTATCCGTTTTGATGCAATGCTTTTCAGGTCAAATTACGACACTGAAATCCTGCATCTCAAGGAGTCTCTGCAAACAATTGAATTGGGTTGCAAGGAATTACGAACTCGTGGGATTTTCTTTAAACTTCTTGAAGCCATTCTCAAAGCTGGTAATCGTATGAATGCCGGAACCTCAAGAGGCAATGCACAAGGCTTTAATCTTAGCTCTCTTCGAAAACTGTCATATGTGAAGAGCACCGATGGTAAGACTACTCTACTTCACTTTGTGGTAGAACAAGTAGTTCGATCTGAGGGTAAACGTTGTGTGATCAATCGAAACCATAGCCTTGGAAGTAGGGATAATCAAAATAGCAATGATGCTGACCCAAATTCTGATAGCCTCAGAGCCAAGGAAGAGAGAGACAAAGAGTACTTAATGTTAGGGTTACCAGTATTAGGAGGCATAAGTGTTGAATTCTCTAACGTAAAGAAAGCAGCCACCATAGACTATGACAGTTACATTAATGTTTCTTCCAACCTCACTGCCCGGGTTGCTGAGATTCGGCAGCTTGTGATGAGCTGTGGCAATGGTGAAAGAGGTGGATTTGTGAGGGAAATGAAAGGATTTTTAGAGGAATGCGAGGAGGAGCTTAAGGTGGTGAGAGAGGAACAAATTAGGGTAATGGAGCTCGTGAAGAGAACAACGATCTATTACCAAGCAGGAGCTGCCAAGGACAAAGGGACAAACCCACTTCAATTGTTTGTTATTGTGAAGGATTTTCTTGATATGGTTGACCAAGTTAGTCTTGACATCACAAGGAAGCAACAGAAGACGACCATGATGAGGAGTGTAGGATCATCATCACCACCACCATCACCGTCAACAAAATCTCCAGTGAGATTCCAAAACTTCCAGTCCTATTTCATGTCAGATAAGCCTGGGACAACATCCTCTAGCGAATCAGATGATGATTTCTGAAGATAGCATCTCAGAATACAGAGGAAAATTGATTAATGCAGAAAAACCAGCAAACCGGACTTAGCCTCTGTGTGTGTGTGTGTGTTATATTATTAAGGTGAGAGTATGTAGTACTGAAACAGAATGCGGGTGATGGTGCCCGAATATGTTTCTTCAATTTTTTATACAAAAAAATAAATTCATTAGATGGATGAATGACAACCATTAACAAATCAAATAAACAAAATGATGACTACTATTCATTTGTGCCACACATAGATCAAGCCGGGCATTAAAGCCGCTGTTAGGACATAGAGAAATTATTCTCTCGTAGGGACTGGTAGTACTTCACATCTCACACGAGAGTGGGATAGATGCTCTATACTCTCTTTCTATTTTACTTTTATATGAAAGGTGAATCACCACCTACACCTGCTCTGGACCATAGAATAATTTTTCTAGGACATAACTTGCTTTTGTCTCCTTCAATGGTTTCCTTTTAGCAATGGATTGGTCCCGATCCAAATTTCCCGTAACTTCAAAATTATTGGGGTTGCATAACTCAAGGGGCACTTGAAACTCTATGAGTACCGACTCACAATCCTGATGGATCAGCCGTAGAGATGAAGATTAAACCATATCACCATGTTGATGTCAAAATCAAACCAATTAACATATGCCATAGATTTCAATGGTTATAAACAAGGCAAAATTGGAATTATTTGTAGTACGAGAGGTGAACAAGCAGTGAGATGAATTCTCTGACACTAAGTTATTTCTAGCAGTCAACATCTACAACACATTTACTTGAATAGATAACATATAATCACAAGTGTTTTATCAGATAAAACATGTAATTTAAGTGACAAAAATTATCACGATTGCTCTCGGTGTGTGTTTGTGGGTGTGTGTGTGTGTGTGTGTGTGTGTGTGTGTGTGTGTGTGTGTGTGTGAGAGAGAGAGAGAGAGAGAGAGAGAGAGATGCTGCTATAAAGCTTGTTTGGAGGTAGCTTAGAACTTCTATTTTTTTTAAATGACTTTTTTCTTTTTCTTTTTCATTTTTAGTAGCTTTTTTAAACTAAAATTTAAATTTCTTTTTATGGATACATACACGCTAAAGATGAATTCTATGTCACGAAAATTATTGAGAGAATTAATTTTAAGGAGATGGAAGGACTTGGAATTATAATTTTGCAACGCTTCTTTTTTTTTATATATATATATATATAATTCAGTGTTATATGATATTGAAGGGCAATGCTCCATGATGGATGTGTGAAGTAATTTATTTATGTATCTATTTTTTTGCACCAAAAACAAATTCTCACAAAATAGTTTTATTTATCACTCTAGAAATGTTAGTCACTATAATTTCACTATTAACGGTTAGCTGTGCAATGTAATGAGCAAAAAATAAAGAACGCAAATTTCATAAGATTTATGTGGTTCAGCACAATACATTTGTAGCTCTGCTTCATTGCATTGCTCTCTACTTCGCTTTGTTTTACCCATCAGCCAGCTTTACCCCTTGGAACTAGTGAATATGAGTCATCCACCATCTCCAACCGCACAATTTGTAAAAAGTCTCAAATATTCAGATATAAACGATTTGTTACATGGGCACAATGACAAAATATTTTTGCCAGTAGTATGACACAATGTTTATGGTATCCTTGCAAGATTTAATTAATACTTTAAGTTTAGTTAATACTTTAAGTAAGGAGGTATGGACAGACAAACCACCTAGTTAATAATTTCTTCCAAGGCATAATAAGAAGTTATCAACTGAAATATTTTTTTATATATTTGAATTAATAAACTTCATCAAATGATTGGTCCCAAACCGCAATCAAAGAAATTATTTGGTACTTTTGGAGTATTGCGTCACTCTTACTCAACTTCTCATAAAATAATGGACCATCTCTTGTTAGGTGAGTACTCACCTAGCAAAGAAGATCCATTTCTTTGTAAAAAAAAGAGCAAGAGTAATTTAGTACTCCAAAAAGAGTAATTTGATACTCCAAAAGCATTTGTAAGTGAACTGGTGAAGTCTTTGAGGTCATATGATTCTAGTTTTGCTTAAACATATCCTCCCTTCCAATCACTTTCCAAAACAAGTCAAGCAGACTCCCAAGTCAACGATTGTCTAATGACAAAAAGGCCTAAAATGCATTGCCATGATTAATAATCTTATAATCCAAAACAAACCTCAGCAAGGGCAACTGCAGTAAATTACCACTAAACAATATTCTCCACAAGAAGGAAAGAGAAAAAGAAGAAAAAAAAAAAGAACGAATGCGCATGTGTAGCAGACTGTCAACCATATGGCTTTTTTGCCCACTGGTCAAATTTTGTCAATGCAAACAAGAAATACATACCATTAAACAAAAGAAAAAGAATGAAACTCAACTCAATGGTTTGGTTCTTGTATTCTTATTGATTTATAATTACTTTTTTGGCCAAAGGTAACTGGATGTGAAATAATAAACTAGAGAAAATGAGGCAAGCCAAGCCATATATGAATTAATACTGGGTATTGTTTTCCAAGATCTGCAGCAAGTGTAACAAAGAATCCGAATGGAAAAATGCATTCTAAGAAAAGAGAGAGGAAAAAAAAAAAAATTGCGTCAAGTGTATACAGAAAATTTCATTTGCAAGAAATGGACACCCCAGAAAATTCATTCATATGGAATGACACTATCCCAGAAAATGATATATGTTTACGACCCTAAGAGAAATTTTCAATCGAATTGAAAAAAAATAAAATAAAATAATTCTGTTTGCATTTACTCTCTTAATGTAAAAAATGAAGTATAATGTGCATATGTAATTCCCAGGTAAAGAAAGCAGTGACAGAGAAGAAGCAGATAGCATTTGATCAGGGCACTCCTCAGGCGGTCCAATGGGCATTATTGCAACCCTTTGGTTCTCAGAAGAGTACCTGAGGCCAAATAGCAGTCAATCTACACCTGTGTGTGTAACTTCTGGGTGCCAACTAGTTGGTGATTGGATCTTTCCACATACGCTCCGGAGGAAGAACTGGGATAGTTGCTTCATACACTATGTGATGAGGTATGACATTGTCCCCCGCATAAGCTCCTGATGTTACCCTCTTTTCGAGACAACATCTATAATATCAAGTTCACCCAAATAAGGAATAGATCAATGCATTAACAAAGTATTGCATAGCACAAAAAACAAATGCATGGATACCTAGTAAGCTCCAAAGTAAAATAGAATCAAAGAGAATGCAGGTTGGCAACTATTTGTGATGCAAGAGAAGAAACAAATTCATGCCTTGATATGTGGAAGGTAATACTATAAGCAATACAAATTCAGAAGTTCAAATGAAAAGAACTCTAAAAAGCATAAAACAAAACACACATGAAGGGTTTGTCTGTTTGCTGAGAAAGAGAACTACGAGAAGTGTCCATGAAGAAGCTGTATATCAGTGTAACCAAAATCATAAATTAGATGACTGCAGAATATGCATGAGAAAGCATGGTTTATGTATCAGACCCATTACGGTTATTAGCATCCAGGAAATGCAAGAAACCACAGCTTGCATCTGATCACAAGAAACTGGAAACCAAAACTAAAAGAAAAGCATACAGGGAAATGACATCATCCCCAAAACCCATGCTTTCCTAAAGAACATCACACATCACTTGCATAAAATCAAGGGTATTAAGTACAGCACTCATAAACGCAACACGCAGAAACTAAACCAAGTAGAACCATGCCAAATATAAAATATAAAACCAAAAAATGTCCCAAAAGTAAAAAAAAAAAGACCTGTTTGCAGTAAAAAATTTGCAGTCATGGAAGCTTAGTCCAACTCACATCGTGATCTTTTACTGCAAATAATTGCCAAATGTTCAATTACCAGCCCCAGTGTCCCACGGTGATTTCCTTCCAAGACCATCAAACTAGATCCTCTTCATATTTCAGTGGGCAGTGAAAGGCTGCAAACTGCAATGAAGAACAAATTACAAACCGTGGAAGTAAGGCAGGAGGAGGATCTGGCACACCCATAAGAAGTGGAAGAACAAAACTTACCTCTTTTTGGTGGCCCAAGCACAATAATGATGGGATCCTAAAAAAACCATTCATTCACTTTATCCAGCCCTCTAATGGAGTGCTTTTGTCTTTTTTCTTTTAGCACAAAGAGACTACAAGACATCAAGCTGAAGAAGCCTTAGAAGCTCCCTCTAATATGGTGTTTTTTTTTTTTTTTGAATTGGACAATGCACAAAGGCACAAAGAGACTACAAGACATCAAGCTGAAGAAGCCTTAGAAGCTCTTCAGGCAAGGCTGACAAAAGAGAAGGATCCTGATATGGCCAGTGAGAAAACAACAATAAATGAAGAAAAAAAAATGAAGGCATTGTAAAAACCGTTCATCTACTTTTACCAGCAACCAAATAGATCACATTTCAGTATAACAACAAATTGCGCCAACACAAAATGGAAATTAAGTTCTTCAAAGACTTCATGTTTAACTTCTAGATGCCAATGAAGAGAGAAAAAGAAAAGAAAAGGAGAGAAAGGTGGCTTGGTGGGGGAGCGGGACCTTGATTTCTAATGTTGATTCAAGAAATTTTCAAGAATTACTATATGTCAAGGGAAAGATGCCCAAACACTAGAGTACCTTAACCATACCATCCCTTAAAACAACTGTCCTTATAGCAGCATACCGATCAGGAAGACATCATAAAGAATGACACCACCAAACTTTTTTTTTTTTTTGACAAGTTAGATTTATATAAAGAATGACTGCCGAAAAAGGGGGCGAACCCTAAACACAAACATCTATAAAAAGCTCAAAACCTATACCCCTCATTGCCTATATATCTACAAGCATATAAAAATTCCCTAAGAAGTCCACAAAAGATGAAATATAAAACGGAGTTGACTTAAACATCTAATAAAACAGGGAAATAAGAATAATTCCCTTGACACTATGCAATGAATGTTCCACTCCTTCAAAAGCTCTGCTATTTTTTTCCTTCCAGATATTCCACATAACACAATGCGGAATCGCATCCCACGGGCCACGACCTTCTATCAATCCTTCTCGGACATCTGTGACCCCAATGATAGGTAAAGCCTTTGAGGTTATATGATTATTGGAAGAAGCATTTTGCTTAAACACATCCTCCTCTCCAATCCCTTTCCAAGACAAATCAAGCAGACTCTTTAAGTCTTAAGTCAATGACAAAATGGCCCACAACCCATTGCCATTATTGATACGATATTATAAACCCAAAACCAAGTTCACCAAGGGCAACTGCAGCAATTTATTACTAAACAATATCCTCCAGAATAAGGAAAGAGGACGAAAAGCTTATGCAGACTGCTTATTGCTAAGGAAGCATAGAGAACAAAGATGGTAGGAGGAAGACTTGGAGAAAATATAACAGCAAGTCATAAAATAGTAGGTGAAGTCTTTGAGGTCATAAGATTCTAGGTAGAAGCAATATGCTTAAACATATCTTCCTCTCCAATCACTTTCCAGGACAAATCAAGAAGGCTCTAAGTCAATGATTGTCTAATGACAAAAAAGGCCAAAACCCATTGCCATGACTGATACCATGTCCTTACCCAAAACCAACCTGAACAAGGGCAATTGCAGTAATTTACTACTAACCAATATTCTCTGAAACAAGGAAAGAGAATAAAAGTCTACGCAGAGTGCAGACAGCTTATTGCTAAGCATAGAGAACAAAGATGGAGGGAGGAAGACTTGGAGAGAATATAATGGTGAGAGAAGAACTTATCAAGAAAGCTTGTTCTCTTGCCATGGAAACTCACAGGTCTACTGAGAAGCCATATCTTCATGAGAAAAGTCGAGGTTCATCAGAGGCTGTCTTTAGCTTTGCTGGAACATGGGCGGTGGATGGTTGGTTCAGTCATAAACCTTTTGAAGAAGCAAAGATCAATCTTGAATTGTTTCCTTCCCTCAGGAGTATCGGCAACGATGAAGTTGCAGTGGTGAATGAAGCATTCTTTTGCAGATTTGAAGCCATTGTCAAAACATCATCATTTGCAAACGAGGCATCCATTTCAATCACTCTAGTTGCTTGTCACTCCTGTATTCTCTAATCTTCATCACTTTTTTCTCTATGCATGTGTTACACGAGACTTATCATATTGAGATCAACAATACATTAATCTCCTCCTTCATTACTCTCATTATGCTAATAATTAATATTTGTTTTCATATGGAAGATTATAGGACGATACATAGAACAAATGAATATACTAAATTCAATTTAAATTAAACATAAATGGATAAATGAATATACAATTAAATCAACATAGAAAAAGGGAAATATAAAAAATAATAATTATATTTATTCTGTGTGCAATATAACAGTGCAATAAAATAATAGATCCAAAAATTGAGAAACAAAGCCTTAGTAACCTGTATGGCAGGAATGCCTTCCTGAATGAACTAGAGAAAATGAGATAAAGCAAGAATTTGAATTAATACTGGGTATTGTTTGCCCAGATCTGGAGCAATTGTAACAAAGGATCTAAATGGAAAAATGCCATGCCATGAAACCTAGTGAGAAAAAAAAAACAAAAAAAGAATTCCTATACATCAATTCTATAAAGAAATTAAGTTTTCATTGGCAAGCAATGTCTAAAACACCCAGAAAATGCATTTGTATGGAATGCCACTATCCAACCATAACATGTTAAAAAGAAAAAAAGCATCTGTATATCACCTGTGTAGACATTTTCATTAGCATTGCCAAAAAAATTAAAATAATTCTGATTAAATCCATTCTCTTAATGTCAAAAATTGAATGTAATGTGCATATGTAATTCCCAGGTCAAGAAAGCAGTGACAAAGAAGAAGCAGATAGTATTTGCAGGGCACTCCTCAGGCGGTCCAATGGCCATTCTTGCAACCCTTTGGTTCTTAGAAGAGTACCTGAGGCCCAATAGCAATCAAACTAAACCCTTGTGTGTAACTTTTGGGTCCCTGCTAGTTGGTGATCGGATATTTCCACACGCACTCAGGAGAGAGAACTGGGATTGTTGCTTCATACATTTTGTCATGAGGTATGACATTGTCCCTCGCATAATGCTCGCTCCTCTTTCATCCATGGAAGAAGAATTACAGCCAATTCTCCACTTTCTCAATCCAATATCTGTATACTTCAAGAATAAATCCATTGCCAGAGCCAGGGAAGCTTCAACATTCTTTATAACTCTGATGAGAAATGTATCATCTGTTACGAGCCATGCCGCATGTAACCTGACGGCGTGCACAAATTCACTGCCGGACACCATAACTAGTTTCATAAAACTTAGCCCGTATAGGCCTTTTGGTACCTACATCTTCTGCACTGGGAATGGAAAACTGGTCGTTGTAAAGAACCCAGATGCAGTGCTGCAACTATTGTACTATAGTTGTCAGTTGATCAGTGAAGCAAAAAGCATAGAGGTTACTTATAAAAGCTTAATGGAACATCTTGCCCATAAAAATGAATGGCAAGAAAGCTTAGAAATGCAAAATGTGGTTTACTTGGATGGTCATCTTCAACTGCTTCCTTTGTCTTCAGATGGCAGCACACAAGGTGTAACAGCAACAGTTAACACAGCCTTGAATGACCTTGGCCTGTTGAGTTTCAATCTTTCACCTCATACTCCAGTAGTTTGCAATTTCAAAACTTGATTGCTGACATGTTGAATGTTGCTTACTCTCACAATTTGCAAAAACCTATTGTCAAAAGCCATCTCTAACTTCAAGTGCTTGGAATTGCAGAGCACAAGAGCCAGGTTGTCTCAACGTGCTGCTGGCCAGTTGCAGATGCAAAAACTGAGAAATCAAGATAAGATAGTTTCTCAGAAGGAGGAGATTAAGGTAAAACTAAAAAGCATACAAGAATATCAATCCAGATGCGAAAAAGAAGTTCCCGAGTTGAGCTACTATGATGCCTTTAACCTCTGAAACAGCGTCAAGGATTTCAATACTAACGTGGAGAGGCTTCATCTAGCAGGCATGTGGGATGGGATTATTAACATGTTGAAAAGGTATGAACTTCCAGAAGAATTTGAGGGCCACAAAGAGTGGATAGAGCTGGGAACTAAGTACAGACAATTAGTGGAGCCTCTAGATATTGCCGACGACTATAGACACTCAAAGAATGATGAGACTGAACATTACTTGATCAATGGTAGACCAAAACGTTATAGCCTATAGGTACACCCAAAGGTGGCGTGAGTATGCTGAAAGACTTGAGAAAGGATCCAGGTCAGAATCCTGCTTTTTGGCTGAAGTGGAGGAACTGATAAATGACAATGAGTCATTTGAAGAAATGCAGGAGAAGATTTTGCGTATGGAAAGAAATGTCCTAAAAGGGGTTCAACACAGGGAGATTCGCGGGGACGTGTTCTTGGTTGAATCGACATTTTCCAAGTGGTGGAAAATGCTCCCTGACCAACATAGAAAAGTATCTTGCCTTGCAGCTGCAGGGCTTATGAGCAACTGAAAAGACCTTTGGCTAAAAAGCAATACAAATAGAGATGAAGGCTTTGTCTGTTGCTGGAAAACAGAACTATGAGAAGTGTCCGTAAAGGAGTTGTACATCAGCGTAACTAAAATCATAAATTAGGTAACTGCAGATTATGCATGAGAAAGCATGGCTTATTTATCATACCCATTATAGTAAATAGCATCCAGAAAACACAAGAAACTGCAGCTCACAATATAAACTAAAAACATAGGGAGATTGGCAGGGATGTGTTCTGGGTTGAATCGACATTTGCCAATTGGTGGAAAAGACATAGACAAAGAGTCTTGCATTGCAGGGCATATGAGCAACTGAAAAGACCTTTGGCAATTAAGGATAGAGTTATTTGCTTAAAAAAGAACAAGATTATTTGAAACAGCTAAGCTCCTATCCTGATGTTTCTCTCTCTTCATGACATGTATAATATTAGGCTTACCCAAATGAGGAATTGATCAACGCATTACAAAGTAATGCCTACCACCAAAAAAATAGACAGATGAGAGATGCTAGTCCTAAAACACATTATAATAGAGACCCAGTGAGCTCCAAGTTAATATAGAATTAAAGAGAATGCAGGTTAGTTCACATGAAGAGATGTCTGAAAACATCAAACAAATATACATGAAGGTTTGTCAGTTTACGGAAAAACAGAACTATGAGAAGTGTCCATGAAGAAGCTGGACATCAGTGTAGCTAAAATCATAAGTTACGACTGGAGAATATGCATGAGAAAGCATGGGTCATGTATCCCACACATTCATGGTTAACAGCATCCAGAAAACACAAGAAACCCCAGCTAGCATCCTAGATACAAGAAACTAGAAACCACAACTAAAAGAATAATATACAAGGGAATGACATCATCCCCCAAATCCATGCTTTCCCAAAGAACAGCACACAGCAGGAGCATAAAATGCACAAGGGAAGGAAAAGAGCACATATAAACGCAACACCTAAACAGACTACACTAAGTAGAGCAACAAGGCCAAGTAACTTGAGTACTCCGTAATAATCTCTATCAAATGATGACACGTGGTGTGTAAATACATCAGCAACCTGAATTTGTAGTGTATCAGAAAGACTTTTAAGGCAACATCCTATCAGATTTTACTATGTGGTATTTTTTCTTAAAATTCTCTCCACTACACTATAAATTCAGGTTAGTGATGTATTCATACATCACGTATCATCATTTGATAGAGATTACTATCGAGTACTCAGTACTACCCAACCACTAGACCTTTTTTTTTCCCACAAACAGATAACCTCCCAGATAATGTACTTGCCAAATGTACTTGCCAACTTCATGGGTGAATAACCTTAACGCTTGACAGTAGTAAAAATATTCAGGCTCGAGGTGTAAGATAATGGCACTACAAAAACGTACAGGTGAGGAGAATGAGATCATCCCCAAAACCAATGCTTCCCAGAAGAACAGCACACGGCACAAGCATAAAATGCACAAGGAAATCAGAGCACATATAAACACAACACAGAGAGAAACTAAAAAAGTAGAAAATAAAAGTCAAGTAACGTGATATAAAGCCAAAAAAAAGGCCAAAAAAGGCCTTTCTGTTTGCAGCAAAAATTTTGCATTCATGGAACTATGACCAATTCACAAACAGAGAAACTCCACATACTTGCCTAATGTAGTAGACAACTTCAAGATGAATAGACATACTGAGGCTTGAGGTGCTAAGAAACACCACAAAAATTTCTTGCTAAAACCCACAAAATAGCAACGGACAAGCAGTATTTTCAGTTCAACGAAAACACTTACAAATTTAATCAATGCTAAGTGGAAGGACAAAACTTACCACTTTAGCTGGCCCAAGCGCAATAATGATGGGATACTAAAAACATTCATTCAAATTTTCCAGCCACCAAAATGGAGTTGAAATGATCAAATTTCAGTACAACAATAAATGTAGAAATAAATAAAATGTTGGCATTCTAAAAACCAGTCATCTACTTTTACCAGCAACTAAATGGATCAAATTTCAGTGTAACAAGATATTAAGCCTAAAAGCTTAAGCTATTAGATAAGAGCCCCAACAATGTATATCAAGCTAACACCCTATTTCACGTACGACCCCAACTTGCAGGCGGACAGGAAAACAGACAAAACAGAACAGGTGCATGAACGGAGTGCACAACCGGGGGAGCACATGCGTGCTATGAGAATTGAATCCAAGACCTCTTGGAACCAGAGCTCTAATACCATGTTAAGTCACTATTTGACCAAAAAGCTTAAGCTGCTAAATAAGAGCCCCAAGAATGTATATCAAGCTAACAACTAAAATGGCAATTAATTCTTCAAAGACTTCATGTTTAACTTCTAGATGCCAATGGAGAGAGAAACAAAAAATAAAAGAAAATAAAAGAAAGAAAGGGTGGCCTAGTGAGGGACCAGGGACTTGATTTATTTCATAAGGTGCCTACCCACAATCCACACACTTCTCATACGTACCTTTCATACAAAACTTTCCACTCCAAAGCAAAAGGAGAGCATTCTGGATAAACATCTATAAACAATACTCATAATTCATAAAGACAGGTAGTATCCCATACCATCCAACTTGGGAGAAAGAATAAGGTCAGTGCAAACGATCCCACAAGGATAAAGAATTAGGTGAATGCAATTAACCCCACTTCGAAGCATACCATCTGCCAAAAATACTACATAAGATGGATAAAACCCCGTCTCACCTCATGAAACAACAGAGATGAACTGCTAGAGTAAGAATATTTGCAGATAAGAACTTATCTCCATAGAATCCATAGGTCTGAAAAGTAAATTTCACTACTATCCTCCGTTGGAGGTTGATAAGCAAGCCATCAATTTCTGGTATCAATATAAAGGTAATCACAATTCCTCATCCCCTCAACTAACAACCCATCCTCTTGGGATGAACAAAATAAAAATAAAACTTGTCTTGTGCTACCAGCTAACCGCCTGACATCAAATAGGAAGTGAAAAATACCTTTCTGCACATGAGAATCTAGCCAGAGTGCTGGTAATTTTCCCCCTTGGAAAATAAACAGGGTCACAGCAGACTTGATGCAAACAAAACCTCTGAAATTACAAATTGACAGTGCAAGAAACCACCAATAGAGTGCTGTCCAACAGTACACAAATAAAGAACTAATGCAATAAACCCGTGTGCAAGGTAATGACAGAGTTGTAGTCTGACGCAGATACCTGTCTAATAATAGAGAGACTGGAAAATGTAATTTATTGATGTGTACGCAAATTGCAGTGTGTCCAATATGATAAAACCAAAGGACTTCTGAATACAATTTCCATCTACTTGTACATTAACAAAAAACAGAAATTCCATCAAAAGTACATGATCTCCCATCTGAAAAGAAAAGGTAATTTCTTCCCATTAACACAATTTCCCAACTCAAAAGAAAAGTAAATTTTTTGGTAACATATATTTTAGACCCCTATAATTTGGGGTTAGTTTTAAATTAGTCCTTGTTTCAATTTCAGCAAATTAAACCTTGAACTCTCCAATTAGTGCAAAGTTGGTCAATCCGTCACACCCTATTAGGGATATGGACGGAACAAAGGCACATCAGTACCACGTGGAATCCATGTAAGCTCCACATGTCAAAACAAGTCACCCGATGCTAACTTGTGTTTTTTTGTGTCCAAATCCCTAACAAAATAGACTGCATTGTTAGTTTGTGAGATCCGTGGATTGGATTATGGGTGGTATGAACTGTAATCAAAGTGAAACTCACTCTGAACTACGCGTGTATTTAACTTTTCTTTAACAGCTCCATCAAACTTTACCCTAGCAGTACCCATAATTATCAGCTACTCTTTTTCTGCAGTACACAATCCTCAATAACATATTAGGGTTTATACCACCCATAATCCAATCCATGGATCTCACAAATTGACAAAGCAGGAGAAGTTACTTCATTCTATAGATAAGGTTGTTTAGTACGCATTAATTAACATAGTTCAATTGTGCCATTAAACAATCATTGCAAGTAATTACTTTGGTCTAAGAAGCATGTGTGAGAGGCGTGTCCGAACAGTGATTGTGTCTGTGTCGGTTCAAAGCAAACAAGAAATGCTTGGATTTACCATAGCCTTTGTTTTCGTTTTTGGAAAATCACCTTTTTGCTGCCGATGGTTAGACCTAGTCTCATGTTGGAAATGCAACACTAATAGTCCTATGTTGTGGAGTCTATGGATAAAACTGAAAATGTTAGTTTTCCGTCAAAGACAGTGGTTACAAATGGAAAATTAAATTTCTTTCAATAAAATTAGTTTCTCCTGAAACTCAAAATGATGTTTGTACCCTTATAGACTTCTTCCTTTCCTTCGCCTTTATTTTTGTTTCATTCTCTTTCTTCCTCAACCACCGCCCCTCCTCAATTACCCACCACACCACCCCACCACCACACACAACCCACCATCTTTCAACCCATCAGCATCTCTCATTCTCTCTCTATGCATATTCCTACTAGTAGTCCACCACCAACATCCACCCACTGCCATCAAAAGCCACTCCACCACCACTAATCACCAGGATCCACTCACCCACCTACGTTACTTGGACTTAGGCACAAGTGCCGAGTGCGGATATGTGTATAGATTTCATCTAATTCTCATATCCAAGAACACCCGGAGATGGCTAGATTTTATAACTTTTAAATACTTCTTTTACTTTTCAATGTAAAATGGTGTATAAACTAAAATATAGCATTTTGTGCACCAAATAAATATTTTATGCATAATTCTATAGTAAACTTAATTACTCAAATCATACTTGTTGGATACATTTCCAACTATTCATAACGGACACGTATCTCACACCTTTTTCAAGTGCCGAGTGTCCAACGATGATATTTAACAAATTAGTAGAGTCCAGGTTACAAAGCCCACCACCATGACCTCACACCATAACCATCTATACCCTATACCGCATGCATGACCCTAACCCACCCCATTGTTACCACACACTAGAACCATCTACCGCCATTAGGACCCACACCCACCACCACAACCATCTGCCATAACCATGTACACCACCATCTCTCTCTCTCTCTCTCTCTCTCCAACCAACACCGCCACTCCCCACCACCTTTTACCCTCATTAAAATCTATGGACCAAAAGTAAAGGGTTTGATATATATACATGTATCCACATACAATTTGATTCTTTAGTTTGAAAGCTTATATAGGTAGATTTGTATACATGCATTAAACATCTCCATAATTCATGGATTTGGTTCTAGAGAAATATTGATAAACTCAGCCATGTATTAAGACAAGATAGTTGCTAAACCATACAACAAGGCAACTAAATTATTCAACAGTGTGACTACATTCCAGCTGAGCGAACTATATGTGAGGCAGTTCTGTATCAAGGCAACATTTTAGTTTAAGGTTCGACTAGAGCATACATTGAAGCAATGAAATAGCTATGAACTGTACACAAGGCAGCCCATATATTAAAGAAATAGTATAGCGTCAAGGTTCTAATAGAACACAATTCGAGGCTATACAATGCAGCTATGCTCCAAGAAAAAGGAATCAGTATATTAGCATCCATATACAACACTGTTGCTTAAGACTGCTTTACTACGCAATAAAAATTACGCTCCCAGGAAAAGTCAACAAAAAAGAAAAAATTAACTCTTATAGGACTAATCATGTATGTCTAATAGGAGACTACAGATGACACAGAAATTTATAAGAGGGTCCTAAAACACATGCCTTGAGAAGCCTTTGTCTCATATAAACCTCTGTTTTAAAGTGAGTCTAATGAAATTTTTAGCCTCAAGGGCTGTCTCCAATAATCCACAAGTTTAACCTCAAACCAACCCTCAATTTGCAGTTCATGCACCACAGCCTTGCAATTTGATTGAGAGTTACAGCCATTAAACAACAAGATTTTGCTCAACAAATGCACAATTCACAACATACTGGAAATTAGGATGCCGCCAAATGGAATTGAGATGCAGATCACATATTAAGGTCCGCAGAGTCTCATACCGTCAGCAATATAAATGATGATTATAAATACCACAATATCAGTAAAGCAAGGAGAACAAAGGCACATTTGAATCAAATTTGATGTATTCAATTTCTATACCACCATATCTATTCACATACCGACATGGTCTTCTACATCAGCACATGCACCAGAGATATGTGGACCAAATTCACACGAGAACCAGCCTAATTCCTGGGTGCTCCAAAACCACATCCCTATACCCACATCTACTACAACGAAAATCAGATCCTAATGGTAAGAAAATACGGAAGACATATGAAGAAAAGGGAGACCCAACATACATACTGAGGCAAACAGAGACTCTTCCTAAGACCTTGTGATCATGCTACAAGATCGAGCCAATCGGAATGTCAGGCTGCCTCCATCTAAAGTTGGCTCCCCCTTGACAGGCTCGTAGTCATATTGCTTCCTGCAGCCCGGACAGCGTCCATCCTCCTCAAGAATTCTTTTGTGGCAGAAAAGGCAGAGCCTGAACCCGCACGAACAAGGGAGAAAACTCGAATCTGTGAAATCCAAATCTTCACAGCATATGGGACACGAGGATGGTGCAGGTATGACATTCTTACAGCCCCATGCACCGCCTCCACGGCCATAATTCCTGCCTGGATTCATAGGGAGACTGAGCTGCTTTGACAGATTCGGCAGATTCTGTGGACGAGATGCATCATCATGCTTCCATGCCCGGCTATTTGGCGGAGCCCTCTGCAACTTTTCCACACACTCCGGCTTTGGCTTTGATATGTCAATCCCTGAAGCCCGCTGATGAGTTAATTCCAGGGGAGAATGTAATGGGGTGATACTTTCATGCTCCGCAGGTAACTCTGAACTAGGGTTATGCTGCCCCTGCTTGTCACCGGCGGCAGCCAAAGCATCGGCAATGGCCTCCCAATCATCCAAGCAATCATCGTCACCTTCTTCATCCTCTCCGGCTATGCTTGCGGAACAACTCCCACCACTGCTACTGCTGCTACTGCTGCTGCTGCCGCCGCTACTACCAGTAAAATTCGTCCCAGACACGTTACTGTCCAAGACACTACTGGTGTGGCTGGTTGGACTGTTTGAAATCGAATCTGAATCACTGTAATGATGGATCGATCCCTCGTTCCTTTCGCCTCTTGGCTTTATCTCCAACTTCTCCAAAGATCGGCCACTCCCACTGAGCACATGCACAGACGGCGCACAGAATCCTCCACGAACATCGGTTTCCTCCTTACAAGCCTTGTTATTAACTGCACACAACACCCATCCGTCCCAAACCAGATAAACAATTATCAAAATATTACACACACATAGATACGAATAGTTAATGTATACGACCATACCAATTTTCATATAGAGAGAAAGAGAGATCTTTGACATACCTCGGGAAAGAAACTGCTCCCGACGAGCATCCTGCTTGTACTGCTTCAATTTAGCAGACCTGTTTGCCTGAAAACCCCAAAAATCAGAGAGGGAAAATTCAGCAAATCGATGAAAAATAAAGAAGGGTACCAATTCGAAGAGACAAAGAACATACGGACTAAAATGCGAGAAAGAAACAAAATTGCAGAGGGAGATAGAGAAGTTGGGTATTCACCCTCTTTTTCTTGGCGAAATCCTTGGGGTTGGAGGCCGCCGTGGGAATCGAAGCGTTGGTGATCGAATCAGTGACCATGGCTCTCGATTTTGATTCCGCGCAACGGAGATTTGTCAAAACCCTAACTTCGAAAGAGAATATCTCACAGAGAATTTAGAGAGAGAAAGAGAGAATTGGATAACGGAAACCACTCTGCTTCGCTCGCCCTTTGTCAGACGCTCGAAACCAAACCTTTGGCCAGAATATATATAGTCCTCCACTTACAATTATGCCCCTGGTTTATATCCAATTTACCGCGTTCTCTCTTTGGGTGACGCTAATTTTAGAATCACACCGGCAATCGTACCGACGACGAAGGGCGAAGCAGAGAAGAACGACGCCGTTACGGGAGATATTAAAATCTGAGGAGACGGCGTCGTTTGGTTGTTGTCTTTACCCAAGTATTGGCAATTTGACAGTGTCCCATTTTCCCTCAAATTAAAGCCAATATTTTTGTTCCCAAAAACCAACGATTTTATGTAAGAACATTCAAGATATCTTAATGATATTGGCACATGTTTATGAAATTGTTTTCCTTTTTCAAATTAATTAATTTGAAAAAAAATGGGTCACTAGATTTCAAGAGGAAGGGAAGAGGGGTTAAAGGGCGTTTAACCTCTGCTCCTCCATTTAAGAGTTCGAGCGCTTTGGCCTCCCATATTTTAAAAATAAGTTCAAAAAAATAAATAAAATGTGATTATTCATAGTCATGATATGCACATGTCTAGTTAACTCAAAATTAATGTCTTTGTCTCGTTTTAAAACTAAGGATAGATAGCATTAATGAGGTTGTTGGATGAATTAATCAGAGGAAGTATAACAATGTTTTACAATAAAAAGTTTCTCAAAAGTGCCTTAACCTACCAAAATAATTATACCCAATTGATGATGATATGATTAATGTTTTCTAGGGATCCATTGAGCTTAATGAAAAAATATCTACAATCTACATGCCATAGTTTCGTACATTTTGATCGAGCAATACCTTCTAAGGAAGGCTTTCCTTCCCTTTTGAAAGAAGTAGAAAGAAAAAAAAAAAAAAAAAAAAAGCAACAAAAGTAAAAGCGCTTAATGAAAGACCCATGAAAAGAGAAAAAGTTACTGGAGAGTCAAAGTTCTGCGAGAAGAGAGTGAGTTAAATTCATAAACTCGTAACATAAGTGGGGCCACCATTACTAACTCAGCTCCTCAATATTGCAAATCTATGGATGGACTCTCTGTATTATTGGATTTGATCGCTCCTGATTTTGAACTCTACCAATCCTTTGGGAAGTCCTTGAGAAGCTGTTTAGCATTGAGTTTTTTTTGTCCCCCCAATGAAGTAGAGGTGTTAAGGAAATTGGTATTAGGTATTTGGTATTTTGACATTTGTATGTACTAGCAGTAAACTCATACTATGAACAGGATAAGAAAGAAAAAAATAATTTTAAAATAAAATTTTTACTTAAAATATATTGGCATTTAATGTTTTGTAAAATTTACGAATGCAATGAATGATTTAATAAGATTGAGTATGTTAGTCCCATGGAACATTTAATATTTTGAATATGTATTTTCATATACATATATGTTACATATAATACTACCGAATTAAAAATTTATGGTCAAGAGTATAATATTAGAACATAATCATAAGAGTTGACCTTTTTCTTTGAAAATTAAAAATACTTGCCACTTTAAATTAAAGTGATAAAAAAAATATTCATAATAGATATAAATTGAGGGGATCAACTTAAGTTTTTTTAAGTGGATACCAAAAAGATATATTTGAATAGGTAGAATTCTAAAATATCTACTATAAAATCTAACAATAGATTAATTTATTTTGACCCGATCATAAATGAATAAATATTAGTTAAAATGGTTGGCTTAAAACATTAAACATTATACAAAAGAAGTTAAATGGATAATACATGACCCAATCATAAATGAATAGGCTTTAATCATATTATTATATCTAATTTAGTTTTATATAAATACCTTGAAAATATTATGTGAGAGCTTACTGTTGTTTGGACACATGGTAATTTTTAAAATTATTTATGTGTAAAGAGTTGATACAAAGGAGGAAACAAAAAAAGGTACATAATTTTAATAGACACATATAGGTAGGTAAATTTTAACACGTGTTTCACTTGGTATATCGTCACCTATATTTCTACATTTTATTTGAAAAAATAAGAATAAAGAAATAAATGATTTTATTATAGGCTATTCATTTTATTTTATTCAAAATATTTGTTTTATTCAAAAAAAAAAAAAGTTTACAATGTGTGTCATTTCTATTTTAGAAATTTAAGCAAAGATTTTTAAGAAAGGTTCATAGTTAAAGGAAATTTTAGAATCCTACTATATCACATGTATTTTATATTTTTAAAAACAAAAAATTTGAGAAAAATGGATTAAAACTTTCAATTCAAACACCTCCTAACAAATATAAAATATTACTTTTGTCCTTCTAGAAAGATAAATTAATGGATTTGAATACCAAATTTTATATTTTTTAATTAAAGGAAGATCTTTCAAAATTATAAAAGAAGAATTTTAAGAAAATTTGAAATAGAATTCTAGTATTTTTTAAATTTACGTCAGGAAATTCTAAAATAATAGGAGATTTAACTAAGTTGTGGTAAAATTTTACTAATCATGAATAAAATATAAAAGTTTCTAATTAGACTAATACTATTATAACATTTGCAATATTAATACTTAAAATTTAAAAATTAAGAAAATTAGATTGAGTTTTTCAACTTTAAAAACTCAACAACGTATTGTTAAAAAATTCAAATGTACATAAATATAAATTTAGCCAAAATCTAAATTATATGGAAGCTAGAATATTTTCGAAAGACACCATATTTTAAAAATTTTGAAAAACTATAGGATTTAGTTACCATATTAAAGGTTCAAAGTTTTTATATTGAAAAAATTGTATATTAAGAAACATTACCATATTAATTAAATGACCAATGAGTTTATGACATGTATACTTTTTTTTTTATTTTATAAATTCAAAAACTTAGGAAAAAAAAATCAAGAGTTTTAAGCTCAATAACTTAACAACATTCTGCTATAACATATAGTATAGATGAGTGAGTTACTACATAATGTCATCATTTGAACGCTATTAATTAACTTTCATTTGTGTTATTCTTTTCACACTTGCAAGCAATTGTGTAAATTGATGCTAATTTGTGGGTTTTCTTATGTTTTATTAAACATTGTTGTTTTTATATTATTTATCTCTTGAAATAGCCATTCCTTTTATGTGACAAAACTAACAAATCTAACTCAATGCGAAACTGTAAAATACTCATAGAGTTACCATCACTAAATTATATAAATTTTATGTATTCCTTAAATAATAGCTTGTCACTGGTCACGTAAAAATATCGTGAGAAAATGAACTTAAAACTTTATATCATTTGGGCACTCTTTGTGTGGTTAACTCCAGTACATTTTACTTTTATTAGAAAACTACCAAAATTTTTGGTTGGATGGATGCAGGGGAAAAGGTTTGATACAATACAAAACACCCCATGTTATTTATTATTTCGACTCACTCGATTGTGTTGCATGTTTTGCTCCGAAGATGGTCATTGAAAAATCGCCTGATTTTCCTCTAGTTAACTTGTCTTCTCGTAAACTTTCTGCCAAAGCCTTCCCTTATCTGACTTTTGGCAGGCCCATCATTATCTCAAAACAAATGCTAGGTTGGAAATTTAAATTTATTAAGAAAAAAGTTAAAAAAAAAACAAAAATCAGAAAAAAACAATGAAACAAGGAGTTTCATATTTTTATCTATATTTTTTTTGTGTTTTTTTTTTTTACTTCCTACTTTCTTTTATAACCAAATACAAGATATAATTTCATGTTTTTTTTTTCTCTCAACTAATTCGAGATCCAAACCCAGTAAAACTTGATCTAGATTTCTGAATGAGAAAATAAGATACTAAAAAGTTAATGTTCAAATGACAAATAAAACATTTTCCTCTTTGTGAAGAATAATTGAAATATGCATGAGGATCATCCAAGTCATTTTCGTTCATATTTTGCTTTCAAAACACATGCCCCATGTAATGGCCAAAAAACTCATAAAATATATTAAGGTTGCTAATTGGTAAAGAAGGTAATAGCATTATCCACCAAACACAAGCAACTCTCGAACAATATATTCTTGCCTACTATATTGATGAAAAACAATGTAATATTGGGTGTGAAACGTGAAGTCTCACATGTCCTTATTGAGCAAATTCAAAACAAAACAACATTTCCTTTCAAATCAAAAAGGAAAAAAAAAAAAAAAAAAAAGAAGTAATCTCGAGATACAAAACATTATTGGGTGAAAAGAGAGAAAACAATGCAAAAGAAGTGATACCTTGTTTGCTTCTTATGATCATCATTCAGGTAATTACTTTTACTATACCCCAAAGAAAGAAGAAATGATTTATTTCTGATGTACGAAAAAAAATGTTTCATGATTATCTATGCCCTTTGGTGTTCTCCAAATAACATAAATTCTCTTAAAATTAGAAAAAAAAAATTTTGAATCATAGTTTTCCCAAATAGTTCAACATATCAACTGTGTTTGGGTTGAAAGAATGCATGATATACAGTCTTACGATCAGCTGTGCATTCTATGTTATGAAACATGTCTTGCTTTTTTCAAGAGAGTATAGTGAGAATGAACTTCCACTTATCGTTCATTGGCATATTTTTACTTGTTCAAGTATAATTTTTATGTTTTTGTTCACTACTCTTCTTTTGAAAATATGATTTTTTTGGAAGTTTAAAAAAAAAAAGCATGTGTCAAAAACGTTTTTGTTTTGGATTTTTGAAAATTTTAAAAACAAAAACGTACAATCCAAACATAACCAAGGATATAGTTGTTGATATCTATTCTCTCTCTCTCTCTATGCAGAGAGAACATAAAAAAAAGGTTCAAAAGGCAGGTAGTGTCGAGTTTTTAGTACTCATTCCTAATAAATTCTAGAATATAGTCTAGACTCATTTTTAATAAAAGAAAATTGATAATTACAAAAAAAAAAAATAACACCCCTTGAACTGACCCAATATGATTAAACTTTCATAAACTCTAAAATGTGACACATTGACTCCATAAACTACGAATTTTTATCAATTAATACTTTCTATTAACAATTCGTGTTAGAAAAATGAATAAAAAAATTATAATGTTACTTGTACCTGTTCACAAAAGCATAATTTTATACCTAAATTGATTTTTATTTATTATAATAATTGTCTAATTACTGAAATAACTGTTGAAATGACATGCAAATATATTAGCAATTTAAGAAGTATTTCAACCATCAAACAATTTTTTAAAAAAGAAAGTCAATTTAAATATAAAATCATAATTTTGTGAACATTTGCAAGTCTCATGATAATTTTTATCTAATCTCTTAATATATTGTTAATAAGAGGTGTTGATTAATACAAATTATTAATTCAAAAAATTAATATGTCATGTTTTAAAATTTATAAAAATTTCTTGCTACTTGATCACAATTTAATGAGTATTTTTGCAGTTACACCATAAAAAAAATCAAAGATACAACGTAGCGGCCTCACAAATTCATTTTCAACCATTCATTCGGCTAGATTTAGTTTGCAAATATCATTAAATAGTAGGTGTGTCCCGGTAATTAAAAGTTGCACTACAAGGAAACCCCATCTAAAGAAAGAAGAGTAAATTACCGTTATCACTTCGGTACTTTGACAATAATTTTACTTTGATCTTTATACTTTTAATTATTTTATTTTGTCTCTTACACTTTTAGTTAAGTAGTAATGTGACTCTTTTGTCAAATTTTTATTAATAAAGGTGATGAAAAATCCTTTTTATTTTATTTTTTTAAAAATAAAAAATAGTGTTTATTTATTATTTATTATTTTTAATTGTTCACAAAATTCGAAAAATAAAATAAAAAATACTAAAATGGGTTTTGTTTTTGTTTTTAAAATATTATTTTGACACTATTAGTATAAAATAAAAAAATCACACTTAGGGACACGTGTGCGCTTCAGATGCGGCACACATGCTTAGTCGTGAGAAGCAGTGACGTGTGCGGCTGATTTTCTTGAAGTATTACGATAACAAGTACAACTTCTAAAGAGTCGACGTGGCATCTTTTGAATGGGCCAGTTAGGATTTTATTTTTTTTGGTATTGAAATTTAGGCAAAGGTAAAAGCTACACAGAGAGTCAAAACAGGGCACACGTGGAATGCCTTTTCACCGTATGACTATGAAAAGTTAAACTCTAAACATATGTCAAAGCGGCTCAAAACTCTACCGCTGAACTCACTATATATGGTTGGCCAGTTAGGATCGTTCCTTCACACTAAGTGCTGGAAGTGGTTAAAATTTTTCTCCATTTTGGATGTGTGGATTGAGGCCTGTTGGTATAATTTGTTTTAAACTTTTTCAACGTGAATGTTTTAGCTTGTAAGTAAAAGAATTTATATATTTTTTAAATTTTTTTGTTTTTATTAGTTAAGATAAATAAAAAAGTCAAAAACTAAAAAAGATTTAGCTTTTTTACTTATAGGCAACAAATGCAAAATGAAAAAAGCTAATCTACCAAACATACCCTAAATTAATAACTTAAAAATAAATCTTTTACTGTACAATGGGCTGTCAAGCCCAATTACATTGATCGTTATGCCTAGTTATTCTTTGGAAATAAGGATTTTGGAAATTCTTTCATTATAATATTATATACCTAATTTTTTTGCCATATAAATTAAGGGCATAGAGACAGAGTACTCCTTTGGAAAAGGTCCCCAAAATAGGTACAAATATCTATAATTTTCAAAGGTAGGTAAGGATGATAGGATTGGGTGGCAGAAAAAGGTTGAAAATGTAATGGGAAGTATTATTTACAGGGATGTGTCATTATTAGTAGAAGAAAACCTTATCTGGTTACAAGCATGCCATGTTTTGAGTTCTTAGGAAAATTTTCACAATTTGGCACCTCCTCAAAGTAAGGCATGTTTGGTATTATTCTCAAACCAAATGGATTTACCGGGTTGGCCCGAGTCCTTTAACCTTTCTTTGGAAGGTTAAGGGAATTCACCATTGCCATCATAAAAATCACTCAAAGGGAATATGAGTGTTTGTCAGCTTTCGGCGAAGTTTACTCACTAGAGGTGTGTTTGAAAGGTTTTGCTTTGGATAACTAATCCCAGACATAAAAAAATAAAAACAAAGGTATTGCTCTCAGAATTTTTGTTGTTTTTTTATTTGCAAAAACAAAAAATTTAGTGAACTAGCGGTTCCAAAACTTATATGCCATTGCCACGAAAAAAAGTCTAGTACTCAGATAGTGTTGAGAACTCTGTAATAATTCTTATTAAATTGTGACACATGATGGATGAATACATCAGCAACCTTGAGTTAGTAGGGTAGTGAAGAGACTTTTAAAGAAAAATACCACTTGGCAAAATTGATAGATAATTTTCTTAAAAATATCTCCACTATTTCTTAAATTTAAGTTGCTGATGTATTCGCCTACTATGTGTCACTATTTGATAGGGATTATCATGGAGTCCTTAATACTGCCTAACCACTGGACTATTTTTCCATTGCCATCTTCAGTGGTTGCTACTTCAATTTAGTTTCAAACGGGTTTCAGAGAAACTGTATTTGTTGCAGCCCGGCCCATTTAAAACTTGGGGCCCATCTTTCTTTGTATTGTCCCCCAGCCTAACCATTCAAATTCGGAGACTCTGCCGGCCCACAACTGTTAAACCTAGGCCTGACCCGTTTAAATTCGGTGACCGCCACCCACAAGTGTTAGGCATAGGCTTGACCCGTTCAAATTAGGCGACTGCTGGCCCACAAGTGCTAGGCCTAGGCCTTACATGGTCCATGCTTGGCCCATACCCATTCCGTGACTTGTCATGCCGGGCCTGGGCTTCAAATGGGTCATGCCAATGCAGCATTCAGGTCATCCTGACCCATTTTACACTATTTTGGTCATTTTGGGGCTTTCTTTTTGAAAACTTAGCCATTGAGACAACATAAAAAATGGACTCAAATGAAAACAATCCTCCTCAGTCCAGCCCAACTAACCTCAGTACACCTAAAAATTAGATTGCAATTTGATTCCCAATCAATTCAATTTATTTATAAAGAAATCTAGAACAGGTGACAAACAGATTTAACTCTTACCCTTCCAACATATATAGAGAGAGAGATATAACCACTATCACCCTACTGTCCTACTACATTTTTTTTTACAAAGATACTTACAAAATGTACACAAAAAGTTTCATACATCCACTGCAAGGGCATATTATTGCAATTGCAAAAAGTCCAAATGCCATACAAAAACCAAGACTTGTATAAGAGCTAAAGAGTATATCACTGATGTGCTTCAAAGTTGATGGTGGACTTTTCAACTCTCGGCCAGATAAAATCCGAGGCTAATCCCCAGTCCAAAAACCACAAGAATTGACAATGCAAGAAAGGATACTGTCGAGGAAAACAGAATGCAGCTCTTTTTTGTTTCTTTGGATCGTCCATTCGGCTCCTGCTGGGTAGCTGCCTCTGTAGTTGTTGAGTTTGATAAATCAGGTAAGAAGCGAAAAAGTTCCAAAACTAAATCTGGCCTATCGTGAAAGGGTGCGCGAACCTGCAAAGCTCAATTAATAAATTGAAGCAACAAAGAACTAAGAAAAAAAGATGTAATAGCTCAGAGTGGGCATCCATCTGCTCAATTATCCAAACTATTTCCAGAATTTGGTTATAAGACAGGCCAGAGAGAAAGTCAGGATGCATCTAGCTCCATTTTCTAGTATAACCAACAAGGACTCAAAGCCAAATCACATCCTACTAGTACCAAACATATTAAGTGTGAATTTTTCAAGAACCTTAGGCAGGGGTTTTCCGGTTCCTCGTGTTATTTTTGTTTTTTTTGTGCATGAGTTCGTGTTACATAAATGTACTTATTTCTATACATTTTTTCAGGGGTAGAATACGCAAGTAACAGGAAACAAATAGAATACAATTCTATTCTAATGTACACTATACGGTAACAAAATCATGGGCAGTGGAAACCATTTTCTTCCTCTCATTAAGATTTGAGGGTGGAGGAATGCATCACTCTCTTTAACTCATTTAAAATTTTACATCCAGACTTATGAATTCTATTGATACTAGTACCAAAGAATTTAAAACAAAGGATTGATAAGGAAAACAATTAGAGGAAAAACTAGCATCAACCACCAAAATATAGAAGATTATCCTCTCACTGTGTGCATGAACAGGGGGGTTTAAACATGAATCTGTCCCATTAAACAGTGAAATATGCTCAATTTAAACACGAAAACAATTAATAGCTAACAACCTCTTCAAACACCTCTACAATACTCTTCTCTTTACTCGCATGTCCCTTGAGAATGTTTAAAAAGGATGCATATCGTCTTTCATCATGCATGTACTCTACCTGCAAATGCAACATTCTAAATTAAATTAGGAGCTTAGCAAGCCAAAATAATTTGTTGTTGCTCATAACATTGTACCTTGACTTTGTTAACAAATCTAATTGCCTCTTCAATATCAACTGCAAATGAAACTGAGTGATCTGTCTGGACTGGCATGGAGATATCAAAACCAGCTGGCAAGAAGGTGTTGAAGCCTGCAACAAATTCTGGGTGATCCTTGAATAACAATTTGATCTTTGATTGAACTACATTGATGTCATTTCTACAGAATAAAGTTAAGATATCACCAATAAATAGAGATTATGTACTGATGGTATCAAATTTAATTCATATTAGTAACTTTGAAGAAGACAAGTGGAATAAACTCTTACTGACAATTCTAAATACTGATCGTTAACTATTAACTTAGTCTACCATTCAACTTAAGTGGTATTCTTTAAGTAGCCAAGCTCGCGCACAAATAAAAAATTAAAAAAAAAAAATCTGATCAAAATGGACTGTTTATTATTATTATAAGTGTTATTTTTCCTTTCGGGAGAGGGAGACATTTATAAACAGAAAACCATGTGAATATTATGGTAAGTTTTGTAGTGCTTCTGATGACAAAAATAATCTTAAGTCCCATATGCTATTCTATAGCTATTATATGTATTATCTTACAACCATGACAAGGGAGAAGAGTTTGTGGCTGATTAAGACTTTTTCTCTAAGAGCAATTATTCCATCTCTGGATAACATAATTTAAAGGCATCCCGGTAATTTTGTAGCCTTAAAGAAGCCCAAAGATTTGCCCTTTTTCTAGAATCAGGAATGAAATCACCTCTTCCTAAGAAGTGATTATAAGGATTGATGGCAATTATCAAAGAACCATGACAGGGACATTATGACAAGTACACGTATATATACATAAACAAATCAAAATCAAAAGAAAATTCATTTCCTAGTGACAAATAAATTTATAATATTCTAAGAAAAGAATATGTCTATGATGGAAAAGTGGGAGAAGAGAGCCTTGCTGTCTGTTTCAAAAATCAAAAATCCTAAAGCAAGGATTGAAAGTATAAAATCATCCTTCGTTTGACAAAATCTTTGGTCACCATCACAATTTTGTTTTATTTAAACTTGAGCTAAAAACACAGATGTCTCTTAAGGTGGTAGATGTGCATTATTGGATTAAAAATAATTTTTTTCATGTGTGTCCGACATCATCAAATGATTCCATTGGCATCATTTTGTGGTTTAACTTAGTTCTTAGATTTCATATATTTTCTTATTTGTCGTTGATTGTAGCCATTTGTATACTCTCACTTTCTAAATCTCTTTTCTAATGAAGATGTTCCTGATCTCGTGATCCCTACCTCGTCTAGTAATTTTCTATTCTTTTACCCCAAAAAGTGCAAAATTTAATCAGGAAGACTTGTCTAACTAGCAAATTTTGTTTTGTATAAGAAAAAAACTTACTATATAATTTGGAGACCTAATGAAATGTACTTATATAAATAGGGACGGCCAAAATGTCACAAACAGTCGCCTGGGTAATCAAACCCTACTGACTTGAAGGGCGCAGGTTCAGGACGACAGTTTTCAGTCTCAGATCAGGTTCAGGGGATGAAAGACGAAGCCCAATTGGCTTAAGGTCAGATTTGGGGAAGAGTAATTCCATCCCATAACCGACCTGGGTGTATTTATATAAATAGGGACGGCCAAAATGTCACAAACGGTTGCCCGGGTAATTGAACCCTACTGACTTGAAGGGTGCAGGTTCAGGGCGACAGTTTTCAGTCTCAGATCGGGTTCAGGGGATGAAAGACGAAGCCCAATTGGCTTAAGGTCAGATTTGGGGAAGAGTAATTCCATCCCATAACCGACCTGGATGTACTCTCTCTCTCTCTCTCTCTCTCTCTCTCTCTTGTTTTTTTTCCCAATGTTTTTGTGTGTGTGTGTGTGTGTGTTGCCAAATAATGGGATCAGTTATTCAGATAAAACAATTACATCTCAAAGAAAGCCTTCTACACTGAACTTGAGCTATGGTAAATTGGCAATCGAATCTGTTTCCGTAGCTAAATTAGTTTCTCAACCAGCGGGATGTACTGGTTAGTGGTTTGTATATATGTATACAGACATGTGTGTGTACATATGCATAAAGAGAGAAGGTGTGTTCAAATAATACACTGCTATACTGAATTATTTGCATGCTTAGTTGTAATGGTGAATTACATGATCATTCATCACACTACTACTCCTTGCATGTTTCCATTCATTAAACGAGTATGAGATGGTAGTTCTTTCTTTATGAAATTTGTTTTCCACCCTAACAAGGAATTGTTCAAACATAAAGTTTTTGCTTGTGTATCATGCAAGTTGTAATTTATTGGCACCACTCTGTAGTAGATTTTTAATGTTCAATTTCATGGCCATTACGGGTAGCCTCACATGGTTGCCAAGGGCACTAAGTTTATTATGTAACCCATGGCTACATGAGAATTTCTTCAAACATCTGATGGGCAATTATATATGCTTTCTATTTTATTTTGCTATATGGTGCGAGGCAAAGATATCTAGAGGCAAAAAGGAAAGGAAGAAAAAAGATATGAGAAGGGCACATTGCATCTTGCAAGCTCGTTCAATTTCTTCAAATATTAATCTTCTCTAAGAGGCTAATTTGTTTTATATAAAAAAGGCCTACTTATAACCCTAAAACCATACAACACCTTCCTAAAACTCAATTATATCAATTGAACCCAGGAAACAAACAGAAAACTAGAATAAGATTTGACACAAGAGCTGTGCCACGATGGCATCCTCCTTCAATTAGATTGGGTAGAGAATCTTTAAGCCAATAACAGAATGCAGAATTTCACTAACATATGATGAGGGTCCAAACAAAGGAATAATGAAAGAAGCAAAGATAGTTTAGGAATGAGACAAAGAGTAGTAGTTGCGTTTTAAAGGATAGTTAGTCTTTTAAGTCAATCTTTGATCAAGAAAACATGTTAAATGCCACAATTAATACAAAACAAGAACAGGGTTTCAAAAGAAAATTTCAGCCATCACCACTGCTAATCATACACAGGATCACATACCAATTTCATAAAACACAGTAATGGAGAATATATATATATATATATATAAAGAAACAGAATTCCATGTTTGTGGTGTATCAAACATGCGACAGACAACGATGAATGGACCAAGAAAATACAGATACATAGTGAAGCGACATTTCATACCTGTAATCTTTCAGCAATTGTTTAAACTTGGCAAACACCTCAGAGTTGCCCCCAAATGCATCTTTCACGGAATTGAAAAATCTGAGTGCCTGATCAATTCCTGCCTTTGATTCGACCACTTCCTCATATGATGTTGTTGATTGAGCACTATACATCTCATAACAAAAAAACATAAAAAGAACCAATTACATGCAAGGCCCATGCACATGATCATGTGTGTGTATAAATATATGCACACACATATAGACAATCTCAAGAGGTGTAAAAGAAAGAATGACTCACGAATCATCAGAGTCAGAGTCAGAGTCAGAGTCAGAGCCAGAGTCAGAATCAGAAGAATCAGAGTCGTCAGAATCAGAATCAGATAACTGAATGAGTTCTTGGGGTTGGTCCATTGAGTTGTTTCAGAGCTAAGAAGAGCAAAGGCCTTGAACCACAGAGAGAGAGAGTACAGAAGATTCTACAACTACAGGAACGAGAAATCCGCGGGAATGGCTGCTAGACTTTACGAGTGCGTTATGTTAGGAGGGAGTCCCTGTACAATATATGGTTTGGGAAAGGAGCATTAGGGCCTGTTTGGTTAGCAGAATTTCATGTTCCCCTCCTAGTGGGTTAGTAACTTGGGAACCGATTTTGAAGATATCAATTTCTGGTTTATGGAATTTTTCCAGTTTTGGTGAGTCTTGGGATTTTTTTTTTTTGGATAGTAAAAGACACAAAGGTCCTTACAAGTTGCCAGCAAATTCAAAATAAACTAGAGGAACTAAAGAAGCGTGAACCTACTCGATCCATACTTGTTGAGAATCAAATTTACTAGTCATTCTAATCAAATAATGAGCAACACCATTCCCTTGTGGCAAGATTTGGTTGGCACAAAAACTTCTAAAAACTTTGGCAATTTCTCCAATCTCACTGCTAATATAACCCAATTAAGAGAGCTAATAATATGAGTCTTGGATTGCTCAAATCACTGTAATTGAATCGCCTTCCAATTGAATATTGATTAACCCAAACTCAAAGATAAACTAAATAGTAGTATAGGCTGCGATAGCTTCAATACAATCCACATTAGCCAGAAATTAAATTTTCTTGGTCATTGAAGCCATAACCTCTCCTTTGTGATCACAAACAACCATTCCTACTCTTGTTGTCCCTTAACGCTTAAACACAGCTCCATAAAAATTGATCTTAAAAATACTCTCACATGGAACCAGCCATTTGCAATTGGTCACGGAAATAACAGGAGCTGCATGTCTCTCTTGTGCCTAAACAAAGTCTTGAAGACAATCACAAGCAAATCTAGCAACTTCATCCGCATTGTGCTGTTTTTGATTAAAAATGAACTAGTTAGGACCATGCCAGATACTCCAACATATTGAGAAGAAAGCGCCCAATAAGTCCATATGCTGATCAAAAACATCCACAACCCATAACAAAAACTCATGAATAGGCCGCAATTGATTCAAAAAATAAAAGGAACTCTTCTGCCACACTTGTTTTGTAAAACAATATTCTGAAAAATAATGCATGGTCGTTTCTGTATCTTCAGTACAAATTCCACAAACATCATCAAACACGACCTTTCTTCTTTTTAAATTGGCTTTGACCGGAGAATATTTAGATAAGCTTTCCATGCAAAGATCTTAATCTTGTTGGGGATCACCAATTGCCATAGAATTGTCCAAAAATTACTGAGTGCTTGGCCTACATTTGATACACTTGCATAGCGCTCCCTAGTTTGTTGCTCCATTTCAAGATGATAAGCCAAATTCACAGTGAAGACCCCTTTAATCGAATAATTCCAAACCATGGTATCACTAGGGAGCTTTGGACACAAAGGAATTTGGCAGATCAAATTTGCATCAATACTCAGAAAAGATTGTTTAATCAACTCATCATTCCAATATCCTCGATCTCTGTCAACTAAAGAACAGACTTCAATCCCTGAAGAAAAATTGAAAGGAGGAGAGATAAGCTGAAAATGACGAGGGCGTGGGATCCACTTATCTTCCCAAATTCTTACATGATGACCACTGCCAATACGCCAACGCAGTCCAGCAGCCAAGAGAGATTTTACACTCCATAGACTTCGCCAAGTGAAGGAGGATTACACCCGAACGTTGCATTCAAAAAATCCGAATTCGGAAAATATTTTGCCTTCAAAATTCTGCCAGCTAGAGAATCAGGATCTTTTAAAATTTTTCAACAATGCTTTGCAAGCATAGCTTTGTTAAAAGCTGTCGAACTCCAAAATCCCAAACCACCAATCAATTTAGAGCGACACAAGCTATCCCAACTTCTCCAATGAATTTTTCGTTTCTCTTCCCGTTAACCCCACCAAAAACGGACATATCATTGAATCAATCTCACGACACAAAGTCTCCGGCAAACGAAAGCCTGAGCCACTGCTTTAATCAAAATTTCTCTCCTTGCAGCAGACAAAAGTTTCCCTTTCCACCCATTGAGACGTTTTTCAAATTTTGTCCTTAATATGATTGAAGGCCTCCTTTTTTGATCTACCAAAGAAAGATGGCATACCCAAATATTTCCCAGACATATCCATAGCTCCCACCCCTAGAATTCCTTGAACGGAAGCTTGCATTGTCATACTAACATTTTTGTTGAAGAACACAGCAGATTTTTCAAAATTTATTTGTTGTCCCGAGGTGGCACCACACAAATGAATAATGTCAAACACTTTTTTGGTATAGGTATAGAGGGGTAGGTTTAGGGATCATGTGATCTATTCATGGTTAAAAATTAGACATGATGCACAGAGATTACATAAATCATATATATATATATATAAAAGTTGTGTTTGCCCTTATATTTTGCCTCTCTCTTACGTGGCGCTCTAAATGTTCAGATACTTTTAAAATGCCACGTCACAGGGGCAATTGATTAGATAACTATTGAATTTATTCTATATAAGATATATATATATATATATAAGATAAGATTAGTTTTATAATATAGATAAGATACATATATATAATATCAGATTATCAGGACTCTTTCTGGAATAAATATTTTAAAAAAAAAAAGTGATTATAATTAAATAAAATATTATATATATATATATATTAATATCTATTTAAATTTTAGAGATATGATAAGATGTATTAGTTATATATATATAAGATAAAATTAGTTTTGTAAGATACATAAAATATATATATATATATATATAATAATATTAGATTGTCAGGATTTTTTATGAACTTAATATCTAAAAAAATTAGATTATAATTAAATAAAATAACATTTATATATCAATATCTATTTACATTTTAAGGATACAATAGGATTGTATAATTAATTAAAATGCCACGTCACATGAGCAATTGGTTAGATAACTATTGAATTTGTTTGTTTATTTAACCCATTCTATTACTATTGTAAGATAGATGGATAGATATATAAAATATTAAATAACTATTGAATTTACTCAGTTATCCAACTCACTATATTATTTTTGTACTATTTATAAACATAAGACAATGTCGATTTTCTAGAGTTTAAGCCTATCTCAAATTCATCTAAAATGTGAACTATAATTATTATCAAACTTAATTTGTATATCAAGTAGGTCAATTTGAGTACAATATGTAATGTAAATATATATATATATATATATATATAGTACATCCACCTAACGTTGAAAGAAGTTTAATACATTAAAAATACATCTTAAATTGAGTTATTATAGTATATCTATTATTTTAAGAAAAATAAAATATAAGAATACTTACAACTTTAATTAAAATTTATTTATAACAATTAGTCACGTACAACTATTGAACTCAAAATATGGTAAAATTTATTTTTATCAACAATGCTATTTAATCCCGTGCATTGCACGGGTTAACCGCTAGTGAAGCTAAATAATACCTGCCTTATTACATATGTCATTTTAGTATGCGATGGTATCAAAATTACATTTATTTGAGATTTCGAGCTTTAAATTCATTTTAAAATTGTTACTGCCTTGTAAAATTTGTATAAGTTGGCAAAATTAAATCACGTAGTAAATTGAACTATATTGAATTTTAGTAAATTTTATTTATTAATCGTAAAAAGCATGGATACGGAGACGTGTGTTGTGTCCGATACAGACACGAAACACTGACACAACAATTTTTAAAAAATAGAGGTTATCACACAACACAAATTATTTATATTTTTATATTTTATATGACAAGAATATATTTTTCATACATTTTTGTTTGTTTGTTATGTATTTAATTATGTGTAAATTATAGCCCATTAAGCCAGTTGGGTATACAAACAACAGCCCATTAACCCTAATCTATTATAAGATCCACAACAAAATAAAATAGAACTATCCAAGTACTTGTCTTTCTAAATACAAGAGAAAAGCCATTAAAAATATTAGCTCTTGCAAACCAAGAAGAAAGTTAACTGTATCTTATAAGTTACCCAAAAATGGACATGCGAGTCCGAAGATGGGAGAGAGCTTGTCCGACACGTATCCAATGCACGTCTAACACGTGGCGATGTCTAATACGTGTTGGACACGGATACGTCACTTTGTTAGGCGTGTCCGTGATTTCTAGATTAAATTCAACTCATCAAATGATATATTTCCTTTGTTGTTCAAAAAGTCACTGTGTATCACTGAACTGAATTCTGCATGGGAAATGGCTCTATTCTTCTCATGTATTAGGTCTTAGGCAGCAAAATTTTCAGCTTTGTTTCAAATGGACAGGTCATACAATCAGCCAACAGGGCCACTCAGCTAGGTGGTGAAAAGTCCCTTATCTTTTCCACCTCTGAAGCTAGCTAGCAAGTATTCCTCCAGCTATGAGGTATCTTTTATATTCAGATGTTGGTGTTTCGTCTTCTTTTGTTTTTTGTTTTTATTTTTGTTTTTGTTTTCTTGAAATTGGCAAGCAGAGAAGATGGAAGACAATGCTCAAACTCCTTAAGAGACTAGAATCTAAGCATGTGGTATCACCGCCAACTTGTCTAATCAGTTAAGTTAGTCGACATCCTGGTCTTTTTTCTATTAACACTTTCTTTTCTTTCTTTTCCTTTCTTCTTTGTTTTTGTTTTTGTCAGGCTGCAAGCTTAAAATTCAGCATGGTTGTGAACTTGCTCAAATGGGTTTGGTTGTAGAATATCATCAATGCGGAAGCGGACCCGGACATGTAAATCTAATTCAAAGATTTTATCATAATAAATTTTACATCCAAGATCTAAAACAATAATGATTTTCATATAACGATAAAGTAGAAATACATAAATCATATTTGTAGCCATTATTATAAATCTTAAAGCGATCAACTTTAATATATTGATTAATTAGAAACTGAGTTTCTCTCTCTTGGCCCTCAATCTTAAGTTACACATAAACGATGGAGATTAGTGTACAATTGTAGGCAGAGAGAGGACTAATTTTCTTATTAGACTTGAACTCTACTAACTCATCAAAATGGATATATTAAAAAACAATTTCTCTTTATGAACCAACAGTACAAGAGGTTTATATGGAATAGGACTAGGAATCTTATCATAACAAACCCAACAAACATATATGGTTATTATTCAGTTAAGATCACACGTGTCACATCATGTGGGCCATAAAATCTTACATGACATACCTAGTTGGGTTTCAAACCTGAAGGACCCGAGATCTCAAACCAAAGATGTCCCATGTATAACCTGTTGGGTGTGTCTTGATTCTGTGAGGTCTATACAATTAGGTTGTACATGTGTTTCTAATTGTATAAGAATTCTAGTTTTCTTATAATTATCTATAATAGGAAACATATATTTCTAATTGTGTGAGGATTAGGGTATCTAGGGTTAGCCTATAAATAGGGAACTTTTGAGAATACTAAGGTTGGTTTTGTGTGTCCAAAGAGAGGCTTTTGCCCAAGAGAGGCTTGTAGAGTTCAATGGTGACTTGTAGAGAGATAGGAAGGAGAGAATGGAAGAACACAAGAGAGTGGAGTAGTAGATGTGTGCGACTATGGGGCTCGGGACAGTGGGAGGAGCGAAGAAGCGGAGGGCTTCAGGGCTCAGATACCTTTGAGCAGTTGTGACTCAGGTATTAGTGTCAGCTTGGTATTTTATGATTGTCTCAGACTTGTAATATCTGTTGATAGTGGATTGTTCTCTCGTCTGTGTTGACGTAGGTAGATTGTTGTTCCACCGAACCAACTTAAATCTGTGTTGTGTTTCTATTTGATATGCGCATGCCAATCGTGGATATGCTTCTGTAGATGTTTAAGCATGGGGTCAAAATCCCAACACAACATGTGATCAGTCTTGAATCTACTTGCAGTTGGAGTGTAATCAAAGAAGCCAACTATACTTACAAGTATCCCAACTCAAGAGCACTCAAACACTCTGTTACGGGAGAGATCATCTTCAAGATAGAATAGAGATATACACCCATTACTTTGTACAATCTGTATAATGTATATACAGAATATGAGGTGGTTATCCTCTACAACAACCACCCTTAATATCACATTCTATCCTAATTAGGCGTCATTAACGCCGTCTTACGGTGGATGTGATTGCACAGATCACAAATCTGTAAGTAAAACCTCATAATAATCTCAAAGATAGAAATCTTAAAAGGATACCTATCATCATTATATAAATAAACCATTCCAAGATCCACTCTACAACATAAGAAAGAATACTAAATGAAACTCACAATAACTACAAAACCAAATGTAAAACAAACTCCACAAACTCTCACCTAATACACAACATATACAAAACCAACGACTCAACAATGGAGCTCCTAGAAGCTCTCCAACTCGACATCAATAATGATAGAGGCAGCAATGCACTGGACATCCTCTTCATCTCACCTGCAAAACAATATATGTGGGTGTAAGTTATATATCAACGTGCTCATTAAGATAATCAAACTCATAAAGAACAAATATTAAATAACAACTGAGTTAATCATCAACACATAATCCACTAAATCAACCATCAAAATATAAACCACCACTAATAGGTAAACCACCATCATCAATGAGGAATGCCCCAAGTAATGTAATGCCTCTTAGGATGAAATGTTGAATGCCATTACATAAACTCATCACCACTTAGACACATCACCACACAAGCACTTCACTATTAGACCAGGTGGCAACCCAAGAGGTGGGTGAATTAAGTTTAAACAATAATTCAATAAATAATTTCAGATTTAAAAATTCTAACTAAATATTCAAACAAATATTAATTAACCAATAATATGTTGTAAATAAATACAAGCAATTCAACTATAAAGTAAAGGAGATAGAGAAAAGAGAATACTACGCCAAGATTTATCGTGGTTCGACTTCAACTCCAAAATCTACGTCCACTCCTCAAGGTGCATTCCTTGATATTTTTCTCCACTATATCCAAACCGTAGATACAACCACTAGTCTTTTAATCTAGGCGCTAGTCCTCCTTTACAACTAGGTTTTTTTTTATATGCTAGTCACACCCCTCCAACTAATTTTTACACAAGTGATCCCTCACTCCAACTAGTTTTTATACAAATGCTAGTCACACTTAACCCCTAGCTATTTTTCCTAGCTAGTCTCTTCCTTACAAGAAGAAAGAACAAGAGTATAACCACTTTTGCTTATAAATGAATTCTTTCAAAGAATAGATATGCCAATAAAGCTCTCAAAACATTATAAAATAAAAGACAATTAAGCTCTCAAAGACTTTGTAGGATGAATATTACTTTGATGCACAAACTTTTATTTTTTTTGTTGTTCTTGATTGCTCCTCAAGTGTATCTTTATTTATAAATGAGTATTGAAGGCTGATTAGTAGCTTCAAATGAGTTTCTAACAGTTGGAAAGCATTTAAAACAATTCTTCCCATTGAGCAAGTTGCTCCCAAATTTGTTGTTGAATTTTTTATCAGATGGCTTCACTTCCACCTCAATTTTATCCTTGATAAGGTTCGAATTTGAAAATGAATATAACAAATAAATTGTAGCCATTAAGTTAGATTTTCAAAACCTTAAGGATCAAGTCGATCCAATGGTCAGATCAAAAGTTATAATCAAATTAGTTGAACTATCTCCCAGCTGGCATATTTGAATTTCTACATAGATGCCTTCACTTCCAGCTTGATTTTAGCCTTGATAACGTTTGAATTTGAAAAATGGCTATAAGATAAAAGTTTTAGACATGGAAGTCAGATTTGCTGAACCTCAAGAATCATTTAGATCAATTGGTTAGATCAAAAGTTATGATCACAATACTCAAACTATCTCCCAGTTGACATATTTGAATTTCTACAAAGTTGCCTTTACTTCTACCTCGATGTTCTCCCTTATGTTAGAATTTGAAAATGTACATAAGAGGAAAGTTTTAGACATGGAAGCAAGAGTTTTCTAACTTCAAGAATCACATAAATTCAACGGTTGGATCAAAAGATATGGGCAGAATACTATAATTATATCATAGGATATAGTTTCATCGAATTTTCAACCTTAGAAGAAAAATATGTCCTCTCATTTTCTTCCTTAAATCAAGTTTCCTTAAAATATGATTCTCAAGAATTTATATATTACTTTTCAAGTCTTGATCTCTCTTTCGAGTGCTTCATAATCTTGCAAAACTTTGTTACACCAACTAGACCAAAGAGTAAAACTATTGAATATATTTATTCAAGGAAACATTTATAAATCAAAATAAGTTATCATTAAAATCATATATGAAATTCCATTTGAATAAACTTAGAGTTAACAATCTCTTCCTTTTTTATGATGACAACCTTAGATTGATTTACCTCATAAATACACTTCAAGTAAAATAAATATTTTCATATATATATCATGTTCAAGAGAGTAGTAAAAAAATAAAGACAAATATAATATAAACTTTCATTCAACTAATGCATCTCATCTCAAATCCATTTATAAAAGAATTAAATTAAAAGCTCATTATATCAATCAACATATTTCTCCCCCTTTATTATCATCAAAAAATAATCATATATAAAATTGATAAAATTTCATAGAATACGAACACATAAATATTTTCTGTTTAAAGTGCACAAAAATATATGTTTAGAAATGAAAGATATATTCGATTCAAAACCAAACATGCTTTTTATATTTCTCCCCCTTTCAATATCTAGAAATGCATGGGGTAAAATTTATATAAACATATGTAACCATAACAATCAATTAAGATCTTGTAAAATCATACGTATAATTTTTAAAACATTTCAAAGCATGCCATAATTTTTTTTAAATAATAAAAAATAAATACACACACACACACAGAGACATATATATATATATATATATTAAAATTTTATTTTCTCTATCATGTAACATAGTAGAGTAAAATACTTCATCTTTTTCTTTTACCATTAAGCATAGGTTGACAACTTCATTGTCACGCTCATATTCATTGGAGTTGCTTTCTTCACTATCAATTCAAAATATCACCATATTTTTTCTTTTGGCTTTCTTTTTTACCTTCTTGAGCATTGAATACGAGTTTCATGTGACCGAATTTCTTGCATTCATAACACGCAATAACATTGTTCTTTGAGGACACATTTTCACTGTATCTTTTCTTTTTTAGAAACCTTTTAAATTTTTTCATGATTATGACAAGCTCTTCATCCTTATTTCTAGTTTTTCCATCATCATAAATATCATTATTTTTAATAGATGATTTTAAAGCAAGATCTTTCTATCATTTCTTCTTGTCTTCATCACCATTCATGTTAAGTTCATGAGTCATGAGTGCACCCAAGAGCTTATCCATGGTAAGTTTTGTAAGGTCTTTGGCTTCTTGTATGGCAGTGATTTTCAGCTCCCAATTCTTTGGTAGATCTAAGAATCTTTCTCACCAATTCAACATTAGTATAAGATTTGCCAAGACATTTTAAAACATTTATAATATCAATGAATCTAGTAAACATGTTCGAAATTGACTCATCATTATCCATTTTAAATAATTCATATGTATGAACAAGCATACTAGATTCTTTGACTTGGTTGGTTTCCTCATGTATGACTTCTAATTTATCACAGATATCTTTAGCCGATTCACAAGTGGATATACGATTAAATTCATTTGCATCAAGAACACAATAAAGAACATTCATAGCTCTAGCATTTAATTGAAAATTTTCATATCACTAGCATTCCATTCATTTTCTAGTTTAGGAATATTTTTCTCTTCTACAATCTTGGTTGGTATACAAGGACTAATAGCAATTATTTTTGATGCAGTGGTAAGCGCTTGATCCTAAACCATATATATTTATAGATGAAATTGGAGTGTCTTGAACCGCTTTCGAACCTATCACACACCACCACATCAAACTTGATGAAATAAGTGCTATAATTGATAAACAATGCATGATTCTAGCTTATACTCCTTAAACATATGATTTAGAACATCAATAATGTATTAGAAGTCAATAAGATGTTAAAGTTGTTGGGGACTACGGAATTTTTCACGACCTGGCTATAGTGTATACGCATACTACCAAAAATTCTGATCTGATTAGCATAGCCTAATCTACGTGATTAAAATCCTACCTTCGAGATCTCTTTGGTTTGATCCCGAATAACAAGAATCAGCACTACACACGAAGTAATCACTCAAACTCAACCTTCGGACTTTTGCTGTATTCCTCGTACACGCCTTGCTCTACAGAGAGTGAGCTCGCCACTGCTAGGGTTTCTCTTCCTCACAAAAACGTATATCTCTCAATTATGTGCAGAGTGTAACCCTAGCAGCTCTTAAAGCACGTATATATAGAGGCTACAATAGGACCATAGGATTAGTATAACTAGGGCTTCCTACGCAAATAAGGACTTCTAATCCAACCAGGATTAATCCTTATTTACGTAAATTATAATTTATACCACTAACGAATTATAATTGCACTCCCTGTTATACTAGAAATTATATTTCGAGCTCCATATTATTAAATGCTTATTTATCTCCCCACGTTAAGATTACAGATACCCGTCTATTAAATTAAATTACTGACAATTAAATTTAATAGACTTATTTAATTTCTTGAGACCTTCCACTTAACTTATTTGATACTAGTTATAACCCGTGCCTATGGCACTCCCTCTATACAATTTTATAATTTTTAAAAATATAATTTGACAAATTAAACAATTCCACTTTTTATTAAACCACATTATTCAACTCTTTGTACTATTAATTGACAGCTTAAAGATAGACCATTAGCAAATAGCACATTATAGCACAAATTGGCAAGGCACAATTATCATCAAAGTATAAACCCAAAATATACCCAAAAATAAATTCAAACTTATGGTAATGCATTTACCAGATTCCAAAATCAAAATAATCAAAGCAAGTTTAGAAACAATCCATTCAACGGACTACTGGAATTTTAAAGACAAAATTGGAAGCAACAAAAAGGTAATGAAATTTAAATTTGCCAAACCTTTTCGTTTGGCATATTCTAAAATTTAAATTTGCATGAACTTGATAGTGGGGTCTCCTTGGAGTTTAAAGAAAATGAATTTTGGAATATACCACCGTAGTCTTACGTTTTAATAGCAAAAAAAGAAAAAAAAAGAGATTTATGTGTGTAAGTTATACTGTCAAGACTTAAAAGGAATACGACACACGGAATAAAAGAGAAAGAGAGAAGTAAAACTAAATCTACTCCAATAAATATCTTCTCTCTAAAAAACAAACATGTCAATTTGGAAATTCAGAAAACTTTTTTTAACTGATGATTAACAATGATTAATATACACATAGTTGAAAGCATAAAAGCATGAAATTGGAAGCAACACAACAGAATCCTAGAAATTCATTAATAAATTGGTAAGAATTGATTCAATTGATAAGAAACAAAAACCTATCAATCAAAAAGCAAAATTGATTCAATTCAACCAAAACCAACAACAGAAGTGTACAACTAATTCAAAAATTGTGAATTGAAAATATACCCTTCAATCGAAGAGGTCCCCGAATGATTATTGGCTGGCCAGAAATTGGTAGTGGATTCAGCTTCAGCTTCGACAACATATCCACAATCTTGCATTTTGAATTTCGATTTTGAATCAGAGTCCGGGGCGCCAGTAGTCACAGATTCAGCGTGGATTTTGTTGCCATTAAGGAGACTAAGATTTTGTTGATGTCATGTTTTAATTTTTCAAAATACCTATTTTACCCATACCATTTGTTGTTCAACTAAGATAGTTCATTTATTATAAAACATTAATTCATACCGTTCGAAGTATTTAGAATCGATGAAAATAAAGAATGAAATTCACTAACCAGAAGAAGAGGGAGTGCTGATCTTGATATGTTAACATGGCAGCTTTTATAATTAAAGGATCTGAAACATGAACCAGAAGATTCAAAGACAAAAAAGAAACATATGGAAGATAAGAAAACTTTAAATTATTTGGAGAGAGAGAGAGAGAGGCAAACAATATATGTGTGTCTCAATTGTTAATAGTTTCCACTTAAAGCCAAAACCTTTGATGCAAAGGTTCTACATAGCCTAACTTACCCAACTCAAAGTTCAAGCCAAAGGGTCCCATTCAAGGCTCAACTCATTGCTTATTTTTAGCCTAAGGTATGCTACAGTAACATTGAATTTGGGGAATTAGGCACTCTTCCATAAGACTAAAAAATAAATTTATTCTGATGCAAGAAAATGCAAAACCCATAAAACACTATAAATATAAAAATAAAATAAGCTAAAAAAATGTAAAGAAGAAGAAAATGACCCTGAATTCGATACCACCAAAAACCCAAAAGAGAAGAGAAATCATGGAAAATATTCTCCAACAACCTAAAACTTGCAATTAAGTATAGAAAAATGAAGGAAAATAACAAAGAAAATATAGCAAACCTCCAAGGATACCATGTTACTCCGATCACACTAAACATGTTCCCCACAGTACCTACACACCAAAAAAAACTAAAAATTTACACACAATCAACCACAGAAAATAACAAATTGAAACCGTAGCTCTGCAAGACCACAACCCACAACACACATCACAAATCTCATTAAGAAGATAAAAAGGGAAAAAATTTGTGAAACTCAAAAGCTCTACTTTTTAGCTTACAATCTCCATTAAATCTTTGGCTTTAGACATGATCGAAAGCCAACCTGACCTCGGTTGAAAATGGCTATTCAGCTTTGTTGATGGGACGGTGACCAAAGCTCTCTTCCTAGACATCAAGCAACTCAAAGAAGTTGGATGATCGGTCAAGAAGCGAACGGACGGTGAAGGAGGGGATAAGGATGAGGCAAGCCTATTCACATAATAAAATTACAGGGGAAATAAACATAAATAAGAAAATACAATTTTAGAGAAATAACATTGTTACCGTGGCATACCTTAGCTCTGTGTTGCTAAAACTAAAATGAATCAGGTTATGTGAGGCCAAGTCTCAACGGTGGGCCTTGCCTTTTACCTCATTATAAACAACATTTTATGGAATAATGGAGAATCACAGAGTTACAATTGCTAGGGAAAACAAAAGCAGGAAGAAAATTAGCAGTAAAATAAAAAGGTCCATTACCTATTTTTTTATTTTTCTGGAATGAAAAATCAAGCCAAACTAATGAAATCTACAATAATGCATGCACAGAGGAGTTGAGAGAAAGTACTTACCAAAGTGAAAATAGGAATTGAGAGAAATCAATGTACCATACCCTGTATTTGCTGATACCCAGACCTGTTTGACAAAAAAAAAAAAAAAAGAAATAAATAAAAAAATGGTCTATCAGAAAGTCACTGTTCAAGCTTAGCATTGTTGAGTTTCTCCATTAATGGCTCCATGGGTAAGAAACAGTAATATAGAGTAGAAGGTTATGGCTACGCCATGGTTGTGGCTGCGATTGGTTGTCATTGTCATGTAAAACAAAGAGGTGTTGGTTCGGGTGGTGGGGTGTAGGTGAGACCACAGAGAGAGAGAGAGAATGTGTGTTGTGTGAAGGTGGGTCTTGGGCCGAAAAGGAAGACAGGGATAAAAAAATGGTGGTCGATCTTTGGCCATGGCCCATGGGTGTCTCGTAGAAAGCTCACACAAAAGAGGAGAGAGAGAGAGAGAGAGAGAGAGAGAGAGAGAGAGAGAGAGAGGTTCACTTATTGGGAGTAGTTCATTGTGCAGAGAGACCAATGTCTCTTTGTTGAGGTTGCAAAAGCAATTAACATGGAGTAACATGTTTGGGCGGGAGCTTGTAGTGCAAGCTAAGTTGAGAATTAATCTCAAACGTTGAATTTTAACTAAATTGAGTTCTATCCATTGGATCATACTGTGTCTCTTAGACATTTTTAAAATCTGATGTATTTTATTAGATAGATCAGATGCGGTCGTAGTAGGAATCATAACTTCTATGTAGGAATAAATAAAAATAAAGCAATTAACATTTCCTACTAATATTAAAAACAAGCAATTAACATGGAGTAGGAATAATACTTTTCAAAAAACCAAATAAACATTTTGGCTATGTATAGAACAAATACCTAAAGAAGAATTGTCTCAGCTTCTCCTCTTTCTCCCTCCCTTCTTCCCTCTTAGCCTAGAAAGCCAGAAAGTAGAAAGATAGAGATTAGCATAAAAAGAAGAAAAGAAGATAGTAAAGTGTGAGAAGACAGATAAGGGAACTTTAACTTATGGAGGTTTACCTTTCCCTTTATACTTTGCATCTAGTGTGAGAAGACTTCCTCTCCCAAGATTTGTCTCCATTTTGTTGCCTACTCGCATGTGATAAGGCGGGAGATTTGAAATTGAAAAATTGATGGTAGAGGGACATTGGTTGAAAAAGGGAAGGAACCAAAGAAAACCAGTGCAAAAAAAAGGAAAAAACAGAAAGGAAGGAGAGAAAGGGGAAAGAAACGAAAGATGGCATTTAGACAGAGAGAAGAGAGAGGGGGGGGGGGGAGTCGTTCAAGTTGGAGAGATAGGAAAAAAGAAATAGAAAAGAAAAGAGATAAAAAAAAAAAAGATAAATGGAAAGGAAAAGGAATCCAATTATGAAGCCTCCATACAAAACATCACAGATTTAACAACAAAGTTTACATAGACAAAATGCTTTACAAAAACCATAAAAAATATAACAAAGTTCACATCCATGGTATCCATTACAAAAAGATGCTTTACAAAATATGTGTCTGCTTTACAAAAAAAAGTTTCTGATAATATGTCCCCAAAATGTGTCTCCCATTCACTTCCTCAGACGCCTAAAGCCATGAATTTCCTTCATCACTTTCCAAAATGTCTTTGTATCAATTATTATGTACTTTCTCCAATGAGGAGCATGCACGATAATCTAGTAATTTATGAAAACACTTAAGTTAGTATAAATTATGCATATTGAAATAGAGAGAGACCGAAATTACCTTGTTGCATCCCCATCGAAGCAATCTAGTCTTGTTTATTCTTTTAAGCTCCATAGCTTTTTTAACCCAATCCTACAAAAATCCAATTAATACGTAAATTGTTTTTTTAATTTTACAAAAAGGTTATCTCATCAACAGAAATAACTTGTGCAGAAATAATACCATTTGTTAAGTAGTGATTTTGCTAAAATTGAACATTACAACAAAACTTCAGGATAAACAATGTTTGTTGTGGAATCTAACCCATCCTTGGAGGGAAGAAGACATATTCGATCAAAGGATGTGCATCTGGATAGTGTCACATACAATTGCCCATGGCTAAACACCGGTATGCGCAAATCAACTCCAACGAATTTAACAGACTGTCCTTGGGATTTATTAATAGTCAATGCATATGCTAGTCGAATTGGAAATTGACGTCTTGTCATTCGGAAAGGCAATTCTAAAGATGACGGCGTCAAGGATATCCTTGGTATAAAGACCAAATCACCAGACTTTTCTTCAGTTAAAATTTGAGCTTCAATTACAAAAGTGCCACAATTGACAACCATCAATCTTGTGCCATTGCAAAGTCCATCCTTCGGTGCAATGTTTCTTAACAACATTATAGGACAACCCATTTTTAACTCTAACTTAAAAGGTGGTAACCCAGAAGGATCCAATGAGTTCAAATACTCATTAGGATAGCGGTTTGTAATGGTGCGATCAATTTCATCATTTTCAGACATCTTATCTGCAGCTAAATAAGTAAACATCTCCCCCAAAAAAATATTCAATGCAACAATATTGATGGCAGTGACATCATCATTTCGCGCAGAAAGAATTGTCCGTTCAGTTAAAAAAGTTAGACTGATTGTATCTGCCTTATGTAGCTGTGGATAAACTGTAGACAGTAATTCATTCAAATCTTGGCATTTTCGTATTGTTGATGGAAGTTTTACAATTTCTTGTGGATTGCTCCCAATCTAAAATACCAAAATTAGAATCAGTAAAACATAGAGATGTTTAAGAATTGTATGAAATGAAAAGCAACAATTCATAAAGAAAGAGTTTGAAAAAGTATTACCTCCATCAAGAATTTTGCAAAATTAACATTTTCAGGGTCTGCATGATTTAAGCGCATGTTTACATCTAAAGTCAAAACTTGTACATCCTTCCATAAAAAAGAGTGCCTTAATGATGCATTTACAATTTGCTCGCGTACTCCTTTGGTTATAACTGGTAAGATTTGTCGAAAGTCTCCACCAAGAACAATAGTGATACCTCCAAATGGCTTCTCGTTATCACAAATATCTCGAAGTGTGCGATCAACTGCTTCAATACAATGTCTATGTTGCATAGGAACTTCATCCCATATTATGAGTTTTGTTTTTCTAAACAACTCTGCTTGCAATGATTGCTTGCTAAACCCACAAACTGAATTTTCTAGCACATCTAATGGAATGGAAAATGTTGAATATGCAGTGCGACCTCCTACCAGTAACAATGATGCAATACCAGATGAAGCCACAGTAACAACAATATGTCCAAGGCTACGACATTTCAATGCAATTGTGTTATACAAAAATGTTTTTCCTGTTCCGGCACCCCCATTCAAAAAGAAAATAGTCCCTTTATTTTCAAAGACTGACGAAGTGATTGCATTATAGGCAGTGCGTTGAGCATTGTTAAGACTATCAATATTAACTTGTGCATCTGTCTGTTGTGCATCATTTTGGAGTTGTTGATGCTCTAATATCAGTCTGTTATGGACTATTGCACTCCAATTTCCAGTTGGTTGTGGCATGGGTGGAAAGTCAATTAAACTCTTGCCTGATTCTTGAAGCATTTGATTCAGAAGATACAAACCATAATCTTCAATTTGAGCCTCAGTTGGATTAGAAATGCCAAATAATGTGCGAATCTTGTGTGTAAGATCATCACATATATGCATTGAAAATTGATTCCATAACGCATATGGCTGTAACGGAGAGCATTGCGTCAGAATAATACTGAATAATCTCCTCAATTGGTATCCAGATTTCATAATTGCAGCTTCTTGAAGACATTGTATCCATTCTCCATCATCTTCTAAAAGTCCTTTTGCAACACATGCTAATTTGAACGTACTGTGCAAAACATGATTAACCGTGCGTAAGCATTCAAATGATTGTGGTCCTTTGACAACTGTTAGTAGCAAACGCAGATAAAATCTCTCACCACAATTAGGGCTAGCAAAGTACATTCTACCAATTGCATATCCTTGTTTTCTTGGTGTCCATACCTTTGTTGACTTGTTCCAAACAAAATATTGCGGAAATTCTTGGTAAGTGAATTCACGTGCAGCCTCATTGGAAGCACAACATGCAAAAAAACCAGTTAAAGTTGACATCTGTTGCCCAGCTCTAGAAACAATAGTGTCCAATGACTCGGTAGGATTAAAAACAACACGATGCATTCCAGGTAAATGAAGTGCCAAACGTACAACTGTTGGCTTCTCTTCATGTAAAGTATGACCAAATATTCTCCAAGCAGCTTCTGGCGGTCCAATATATCTCGCATCGAGATATTGTTGGATCTCATTTATCAATCCTAACACCATTGTTGTACAATCATAACCTTTGTAAATGTACTTGTGAATATATTTGACACATCTCACTCCTGCACAAACTTCCACATTTATATGACAATTGAACCGTCTAGAAAGATACGCATTGTATGGTACAACATCTCTATTATCAACTTCTTGCCCCCTCACAACATATGTCCGACCATTATTGCGACGATGATAGATAGAATATCCATCTTGGTCCATACTTGTTGAGTCTGCAAAGGCTTTAGGATATCCTTTAGTGCATTTACCATTTTCCATACATGGTGCTTGTGGATTTCGAGCACCACATGGTCCATGTACCATGCAACACTTGACAGTCTCAAAAAGTATAAGATCATCTTCTGGATCTGGAAATTCTGCACAAACTACTTTATCTACTTGAGCACATGTTCGAATTTTATCTGAACCTGCAAGAAATAAAAGTGCATGCATATGTGGTAGACCTCGTTTTTGAAATTCAATTGTAAAAACATGTGCAACTTTTTTACCAAACAATTTCATTGCTTCGATCTCTTTCATCAAACATTTTCTCTTCAACTCAAAAACACGGGCAACTAAATCAGGACGATCAATAGGTTTCTGATATGGTAATAATGCTGAAGTAATTTCTGGCCAATTGGGATTTGCAGTCATAGTGAGAAAAATATCTGGGTGTTGGTTATATCGCGTGATGGCCATTGAATCTTGAAAGATTTCAAACATATGTCTAGGGCTACCAGTGAATGAAGATGGCAAAATAAATCTTTGTCCAATTTGATTAGGCCCCAATTCATCTGGATCAATATCTGATAGATCATGATAAAGCTCAACATGAAGTTTTTCCTGATTAAGCTTATAGTATGTCAACCGATTTTGCTCAGTGGCGGCCTATGCATCTACCAAAAACTCCTGGAATAGCTTCCCTGCTCTTAAAATTGTTGAATACTCTGTGGGACGTTCAAACATGCGATAACTATAAAATTGCAGCTGAGTAAGTCGATCAGTTGAAGGTCGACTATGTAGAACATCCCACTGTTTGAAATCTGGTTCCCATCCAAGCTCACCATATGGGAACAACAAAACATAATGCAATGGCAAATATGCTGGGTGGCACTCATTAATTTGCATCAACTCATTATTTCCTCTTAGATGTAAAATAATATCTCTCATTCCACTAACCTCAGTTCCATCTCCTGGTATTACTACAGCAATCTCATCTGATGTTGGTAAATTATACCGTCGTCTATCTGTCGTTGAACTGTAATGAAGATGAGCAGGTATATTTTGACCTGCCAAGGTTAATTGATTTAAAACTGCATAAGCCTGGCGAAATTTATCTACAAAAGCATTAACTTGCAACAAACTATTTTGAATTGTTTCAAGAACATCCCTTCTCAAGTGAGGATTTCTGCGATTGCGAACTTCTAAAGCTGAGCCAGGGTCATAAATATACAGTTGAGCATAAATTGCATCCTGCCCTGGTTGTGGTAGTAGTGATCCTGTTCGATGTCGCAATTCTCCATGGATAGTGAACGATGTAGGGCCCCTCCCGGTAAGTACTCTTGGATCTAAAGTAGCACCCAGACTTGTAAAAGCATTGGTTGCATTATACACTCGCATATAACGGCCAAATGATTTTGATTGATCATCATTCCCATCATACAATGCTTGAAGTAGTGGAGGGGGTGTAATAAGCTGAGGTAGCCTAATTTTTCCTTGCAAGCAGCAAGTTCCAAATAGGGGACGCTTTACAGATGATCTTACCAATTTTTCATCCATCCAATGTAAGGCTGAACAATAAGGACATAATACATCCATCTTGCCAAGAAAATGTTGACCTAGATTTATATCTACTCGAGTGTCAACCCTGTACTCAGCATATTAATTTCTAAATCATCATCACTACACAAATCCTCTTGAAGGAATCGGCTTGTAGGAGTAGGCCTACAAAAATTTATCATACCCAATTCAATCTTACATAATAAAATTATAAAAATAAGAGTATAATTTTCAAGTAATTTAGACTGATCAATTTACCAATTCTGTTGTGGAGCTGACGATGTGCTTGGCATAGAGGATGAACATATGGAAGGATGAGTAGCTAACGTTTGTTTTTTTGCAGATTGAATGACATTGATTGTGTTTGTTCCCTTTTCAAGGCAAGCACGACGGTGACAACTTGGTGTTAAAGAAGGAAAATATCTAGGTTGTTCAGGTTGAATACATTCTCCCGACCTCTCACGTTCTCGTTGCAAACGTTGTCCCCTTTGATATGCAGAGCATCCCTTTTCATTTTTTTCTCGTTCTCGCCGTGCACGTTGGGCCAATGCAACTTTAGAAATAACATTATCATTGGGTTCCTAAAAAGTAAATTATATATTATAGCATTGGGTGTGTAAAATCTTTCCTCATTATCAAGTACAAAAATGAATTATTTATTATAGCATTGGTTTACTGTTTCACTTTCTTCTTTCTTTTCCTTTCTTCATTTTTTTTTTGGTTATCTCGTTTCATTTAGGTATTTATTTTCTTTTCTTTTCTTTTATTCATTACAAAAGCTTTATACAATCCCTCAATAGAAACCATAGAAAACTCCAAATTCATTATGCATTTAAAGCTTTAAAAATAGTATGCACATCTTCACAAACTTTGCACTAAAAACAAACATATATGTTTACGAATTAGTTTATGAATACTCTAATAACAAAGTTTAAAAAATGCTTGATGAACCATACCACTTGGCATGCATTTTCCTTTCCCTTGCCAGCAGAACTTGTCTTTTCTTTCTCCTTAGCCATTGCCTTTTCTCTTTCCTTTTCCTTTAAAAAAGAAACATAGTATATGAAGATAATAAAAAAATGATAAGCAACGACATTATCATCCCTCACATCGTGAGCTTGAATGTGAATGACATTGTTGAGCTTACCTCACGGATACAAATTATATTAAAGTCTCGCTCATCACGGATTATAACACCAATATTTTTATCTCGAAGACATTGAACCTACATACATACGAAGGCATTTAAGAGATAAAAATATTTAAAAAAAAATTAAAATCTAATAAGAAAATAAGTATAAAGAGTTTAGCTTACAGTTCGCTTTAAGTCACCATCCACCTGTAAATTATATAAAATAAGTAAAAAATATACCTTAACCTATGAGAGACGTTGGAAGAACAAAAATAAATAACTTACATGACCAAAAATGGTTAAGTTGTCCATGACAGTGGCTTAAAAATGGAGGTTTCTCAACCTGGAAGTGCCTCAACCTTTAAAAAAATAAAATATAACTATGAAATTTCATGATAGACATAATATGTAATCCAACTGAAATACCACACAATTCTCAATACCACACATATATGATTCAGTTGTGCTTGAATATAGATGTGAGTTTTGACTAAATAGGAAATACTGTCTAGTTACAAATTAATAATTTTATAGTCATTTAATTGAGTTTTAGTTGTAGAAGCTGGCTAGATTAGAAGAGGAAGTGATTCTGTCAATTACCATTTGTTGCCAATTAGCATTTTCCTAAAACTAAATTAAAATGGTTGCTAAAACTCCTACAAAAAAAAAAAAAAAATGCATGTCCATCTATGAAGCAAGGTAAGTGACAAAAAAAAAAAAAAAGAAAATAAAAGAAAAGCTTAACATTCAAATAAAACTATAACTTTCCTATTGAACTAAATAACTAAATGAGCTTCCCCGTTAGAACTACAAATCTTCAAGTCCGTACCCAAATGAGCTTTCGTCTTAAGGATGCTCTATCAAATAAATTATTGGCCAAATATAGACTTTGGAGTGGGGAATAAATATCGAATTTATATACTCTTTCTGCAATCAAGTTGTAGAATAACACCACCACCTGCGTTGAATTATTGTGAATATTTCCCCTTCAAAGCAAATGCTTTATTTCCGGTATAAAAAATATTATTCTTTCAAAAAAATTATATAAAAAATTTATCAATAATTTTTTATCTAGAGTGTCACATAAATTTTTTTATTGTAGAGTGTCATCAATAATGTCATTCTTTTAGAATTTCTGTGTAAAAGTTTACAAATAACAATCTATCTAATTAAACAGCACTGACGGGCTCTAACTTAACCACGTTAGTTAGAACACATATTCCGTTTTAATTTTTTATATTGTTTTCTCTACTTTTTCTTATGTGAAAAGGACACATTTGGTCCGTTTGGTAAGCTTTTTTAATTTAGTTTTTTTTAAGTTTATAAACAAAAAAAAAAAAGTTTGAATTTTTTGCTTTTTGCTTATTGTATAAAAGCAAAAAAATTTAAAATTTTAATTTATAAGTCAAAAAAACCAAATAAAAAATAAGCTCTATGAAATGAATCGTAAATTAAAGCTGCAAAAGCCAAACAGTTCAGCCTCATTTTTATCATAACTAACCTTTGGGAAAGTTTTATTCAATGCTTTATGTCCTTTGCAAAAGTCAAAAAGTTGACCTCCTGGTGTTTTTAACATGCTAGAACACAACCACCGTATATAGGTGGTGGAGCCACCCAACACCCCAAGCACACCCACTGTCCAGTGGAATAAGTTTAATAATATGGATTCTTAATAACATTTTGTCATTGAGGTGCACTAAATGCATTCTATTATTTTGCATTAAATGAATAATCTTAACTTTATTTTTATATAAATGAGAGGAAAAGTGATAAGACACATATAAGTTCTGAATTTGATGCGACAGATTTGAGGGGGATTTTCAAAGTAAAAGCGAAAATCTCAACCGTAAATTTGTGAACAAATTTATTTCCAACCATTGGATTAAAATATGTCTCAGGGACATTTCAAAAACAATGAGTTGCTTTATTAGATAGATACCCATACCCACAATATCTCACAGTGAGTAACACCAGATCCTCTTTGTGAGGCTTTTCTTGAAGCTGTAACCCTACCGCCCCAAAATGGTACCACCAAGGTTCCCAAGGTTACCATTGATACCACAATGACCCATTTTAGATTTTCGGCAAATCAAAATCTGTAAACAATCACTGAAGCTAACTTCCAAGTAACCACAATTCACCATCCAAACTTAATTTTATCAAACATCTCATAAAAAATGTATTTATGGATCAGCATACAGAGTCACTAATCAACTCTATATGAGCAACAATCAAAACTTGGAAAGCTCCATAGGACTCACATGCTTACTGCCCTAAGCCAAGTACAAAGTGGTTAGACTCAGCTCATTTCCTAAAACATTACTCAATAGCCAATAACAATATCAGAAATCATGGTAAAATTTGATAATATCATATGGGCACAAAGAAATCTTACCCAATCAAGAAAAAGGGGACAACAATAAGCATATATAAATCAATAACTTAATGCCTAGCCCCACAAAAAATCAACTACTTAAAAGATAAGAGAAAGTGATTGTGCATATATGGCCTTTTAATTGCAACAGGTATCATCATCCCCATCATTTTTCTGATTGCCCAAAATATAAAAGTCAGATTTTAGCTAAAAATTTAAAAAAAAGAAAAGAAAAAGGAAAAGTGTAAGGCAACCCCAATCAGTGAAAGCAAAAACCAAAATTTCTCAATAGAAGCAGCATATGCCTTAAACCTGCTAATTTCTCAATAAATGACAACACATGCCTTAAACCTGCTAATGGCGCATGGCAACCGGCAACAGTTTCCAGGAACATGAAAATGAAGCACAAAAAACGAATAAAATAAATTGTGAGTTCGTGTGATAGTCTTTACTGGTGATACCGCCTCTATCAGTTTCAAGCTCCACCATCTAGAAGTCGACGCCTTCGACAACGCTGCAACCGAAGACCTTGCTAGACCCTTGCTTTCTCACCGGAGACCTCGTCCAATCAAAAGAACCCCTGCTTTCACACTCTACCCCCTCAACCCCAAACACACAGCCTATGGCCCAGGTGGGTTCGTGTGATAGTCCTTAGAGAGAGCAAAAGGGTGTAGAGATTAAGAGTGAGAATGTAGGAAGGAGGTGCGGTGGGCTGCCATGGTTTGTGTGGTGGTTCAGCAGTTGGGTCTCCAGTGATAGCAGTGCAATTAGGTGTTGCGGGAGAGGGAAAAACAGTTGGAGCTTGGGTGTGAGAGGTAGGAGAGTTGGGTGTGGCCGTGTGGGCTTCGGCTAACGACAGAAGAAGAAGACGAAGAAGAAGAAGAAGAAGAAGAAGAGGAGGGTTGTGGTTGTGGTGTTGCTGTCTATGAGATGAGATGTGATGATCAGAGTGACGTGATGAGAGACGTTGAATTGAAAAGCATTAATTGTGAGGGACGTTGAGCTGGATCACCGATTTTAAAGTTATATTTTTTAGCGGGATTTCAAAGTGCAAAGAGTTGAAGGGCTGATCTGGACCGTTGAAATAAAACCAAAGTAAATCTCTACCGTTAGATGCAATTGTATCTAATAGACATTTTCAAAAAGACTGAGTTGAAATATAAGATAGATGTCGGATTCATAATCCACCTGCAAGATTTGACATAATCAAAACTTATAAGCTTCTTCAAGGGGGTATCATCAATTCCTATACAGGGATGTGGATTCCATCAATAATAAATATTCATCATACACGTAATGTTATTGTCCAACTCACTGAGTTTATTGACCCACAAAGAATCTCACTATTCTGCGAATCAAAAAAATAAATACTATATGCACGTGTCTATTTATTACATTAGGATTAAGAGCATAAGTACTCATCATAATCATGAGGTATTAATTATTTTATATAGTCAGTATAAAAACAATTATCTCAACACGGTCATGTTCAATACGCACAAAGTGTACTAGTGCAAGAAGTTGAAACTATATCATTCCCCATAGTCAAGACAGACCTATTAAGACCTTGTACTACAGTTTTACTGATGGTGTGTCCATTTCCATCTAAGACTGTGAACGATAAACTTATATTCTATAAGAACCAATGATCTGATCTTCCGTGTGTAAGTCGTACTCTACACACCAAATCATCTACTATATAGAATAAGAGACACACATGCATAATTATTAAATAAATAACACAATGTAAATATTTCTCACACAGATTCTCATTAAAATGGAATAACTAATTTATTAATAAATACTAAAGCCATTACACAAAGCATGTCTTTTAGTATAAATTCTTAACAAAAGTCTTCCCCAAACCAATACAAAGTCAACTTTAAGCTACAATATCTCTCAATTTACAAGAAGTTAGAATGTAAAGTTTATATCAATAAAAAGATCTATGAGTCTACTTTTCAACGTTTCAAACGGTGCACAATTCTGAGTTTTCTAAAGTGAAAAGTGCGCCGAAGTTGTGGCCAATAAGTGCGCTAGTGCACCCTGGCCAGAGAAGTGCGCCATTATGCACCCCCTGGCACCCCCTTGGCAGCCCCAGGTGGGCCATGGCGCCCTCCTCTCCCTTCTTGATCCGAAATACACTTTTATAACACGGTTTTAAGTCTCCTTTACAACCCCAACTCAATTTTTAAGTCTTCTAAAGCCTAGAATGAAATTCTAAAGCCTTCAACAAGACTTCTAAACATTAACACATGCAAAACATAGAGAATTCAAGGTCTCCATTTCGAAACTATATGCAATCTCCCTCTCTTCATCCAACTCTTACTTCCATGGCATAAATGATATGCTAGTATGTAAGAATTCATGAAAACACAATCACACAAACATGAACATAAGATTCTCAGATCATGAAAATAAAAGATAAGTTTTCCTCTTCAATCTCTTCTTCCGTTTCTTCCTTTCTCTCTCTCTTTTCTTTCCTCTCCCTTTCTCTCCCTTTCTTTCTCACCAAACATAATTATTACACAAGCTTCTCTCTTGACTTGAAGTCAATAATAGATACAACTTGTATCTATTTCTTCATATGTCACACACACACATGTTAGCAACAAGCACACACCACACACACACACACCTCACTTAAGTGAAACACACACCTAGCTATCACACTTCCACACCTTCTTGCTTTACTAATCCACTCATAATTCACTTAATTAACATAATTAATCACACTTATGATAATTAATCATTATTACTATTAAGCTAACATGAATATTAATTAAGCTAATTAATCATAGATTAAGCCCACTAATCTTGCTAAAAAATATGATAATCCCCTCATAGCATGCTCTCATTAAAACATACTAATCAAGCTCCTTGATTAAAAATATCATGCACTCATAAGCATGCTATTAAACTAAATATGACAGTAAGCAAGTTTTTACACTTAACTTTCCTATGAGTGAGTGGTTTCAATAACCACCATCATGGGTCATGGGTCCGGGTTTAAGCATGTCCATAGGCGTCCGAACCGACCCAAATTCTTAAAATATATAAGAACAAAATTTCACAAGCAGCTGAGAACTTTGGGTTCTGTTTGGTTGGATACTTTTCTCAACTTATGGATTACTTGTTTTCCCAAGTTTCATAATCATGAAGAACAAAGTTTCATAATTTTCTCGGAGAGTTTCGTCCGGTGTAAAGTTGTGCTTTATGGCAAACGGCAGTAAACACAGAAGGAGAAACAGGGTGTGGAAATGAGTCCATTGTGGTATCATTCTTGAATGACTTCACCTTTACAATGGAATTTTAGATGACTATACGGCAACTTAGCAATTTAATAGATTGACTTAATTCTCTTCTCTTTTCCACTCCTGACAACAGCTTGCGTGTGAAATTGCTACTTAAGACAAACCGAACCAAATGAGCTGACATAGTAATAACAATGCTTTGTACATTTGTGCCTTCTTGTGTTGTGGTGTGTGCTTGTTTTGGGGTTTTTTGTTCGGTTTATTTAAAAAGAAATATTTTGAAAAAAAAATTGGAAATGGCGCCTGAGAAGTGTGCTACTGAAATCTCACACCTTTTCTTATTCTTGTTGGACACAGATTGTTTTTTGTCAAACTGGATGAACAACTATTGCCCCATTTTACAAATTTTTTTTTTTGGTAGATAAAATTAAATTTAATTAAAGATTAAACATATTTACATATGCTAACGATGCATAACACTATAGGATGGTTTGGCAGAAAATTGGGTAGATATCCTTATTCAGAGCTAATTGTAGAAGTAAAGAATAGTTATTGTTGAAGAATCCGTGGGCCTAACTCAACCCTAAAAACCGGCTTCAAGGTGATGATTGCCTAATGGTTTATATAGAAGTACATGCCTTATGCAAAACATGGAGATGTGAGAGCGTGAGCTGAGTGGTTCTACTCTCTCTCACGAAGCGTGGAAATGTGAGGCAAAAGTGTGAGCTGAGTGGTCTAAAGAAATGAAGGCCCTTCGAAACCTAGCTCAACTCATGGGTCTAACTCAATTCTGAAAGCCGACTTGCAAGGTGAGGGTTACTCAATAAATATGGAGGTACATGCTTTCGTATCCAGGTGATGTGGGACTTCACGCACAATTCTAACCTTGAAGCCAACCTCCTTTGAACAAAAGCATAACAATTTCCTTGTATAGCTGCATTGACTGTCATTACAGCAAAGTATGCTACTGTCAAATTCACTGAACCCTCTGCCAGTACTGCTGGTAATGAAGTTACTGTTGCCATCTGAGAAGCACGGATGTGTGAAACAGACACGTAACAGACAAGCTGACACGGCAGTTTTCAAACAATGCAGGACACTAGAACACGAGGAAGCTGCCTTCTAAGGGCATTCCATGCAGAGGATGATGAATATTTCCCATCTGAAGTCAAAGAGTCTAGATTATCTTATCATGCTCTTGAGCATTTGTCCGAAAACTAATAGGAATGTTGTTCACAATCTCGCATTTCCTCTGTAATATGCTCTGGCCAATCCAAAGTACATTTCCGATAATGTCCAAGACTTCTTGTATTGATAGTGCTATCAAGTTCTTCAAGAACCCTCTTCCTTATCTTCGAATTAGGGGTCCTAATAGATGCCAATTATCATACCACAGCGAAATAGTTCTTCCCATCAGGAACCTTGCATTTGATTCTCTTTTTCCCAATTTCTCTCAGCTTCAAAACTCTCTCTCATAGTTCATGAGCAGTTAACTATGATATTCATGGCTAATAAGATTTTTACCTCGATAATATGTCAAGAACATTGTTACCTTTTCTTTCGATTGTGGGAAAAGAAAGAAAAAATTTTTGAACTACTATTAGGAATCGAAATTTGCTGTCTTTTCTTCTTTCTCCATATGCTGCATTTCTCATTGATAAAAACAGTCTATTTGTTCTGAATCCAAAGCGTAGTCATTGTTCCATTTATATAAAAACCTGCTAGATGAACCACTGATTCTCGTATTCTAGTTGTTGAGCTACATCGACTGAAATGATATTCTGTCTCTCAGCCTTCAGGCAGTGGGTTCAATAGGCCCCATCTTACCTGACAAGCAAAGAAAAAAATTCATGACATATCCCTTTCTAGATAGCAACTGTTGATCAAAACCATTGTTAATTGTTTAGCATTTTTGGTGGCATTGTACGAGTCAATTCAACAGGTGATCTAAACGGTTGTGAGGTCCTTTCTAGATAGCTGACTGTTGAGCCAAAAAACATTATACGCATATATATATATATATATATAACAATGCAAACTGTCTGATATGCATATATGTCCAGCTGTTGTTGCAACAAGTATAGCATATTTTGCTACAAAAATGTGTGTGTAGTCTTGTTCTAATCTCTACTTCATTTGCGCTTTTCATTCTCGCCTTGGCAGTGTTGTAAGACTCATTCCAACTGGTGTTCTAAACTGTTTTGAGGTCCTTTTTCTTTAGCATAGGTTGATCAAATTCTCTACATTTTTATAAAGATTGTCAAGCATATATAATGAGAGGCTTGACTGAGTTTCTTACTCATTTACAATTATATATCTTAATGTGTGTCCATTTCTATAGTCTGTATTTCCTCCAAAGGAATTGAAGGTTTTTGTGGTTGGGGACTTTGGTTGGACAAGACACTGTGGGCCAAATCAAGCCATCATTTTTGGAGAAAAATGAGGACATTAACATGGTGAAGCAACCTGAAAAATCGTCACAATTCAATTAACTAGAATTGTCTCCAACCCATTTATAGTTCACCTCTTCCTTTCAAACCCCAACTACAAATTCAGCTAACTTGGTCCTCACGAGAAATTATTCTATGGGTCCGGAACACCATGTCAGCATGATGACATGTTGTGCTCAACCAGTAATCAAGTGTCACATGCTCCATGTTGTATATAATGAGATTAGCCACTTTTCTAATCCCATGTTTTGGTTTGTTACTCATTTTATTGAGCTGGAAAAAATATATAGTGTCTCTTGTGGGTATACCCTATTATCATATTGATACAGTGTTTCCGACCCATAGTATAATTTCTTGGTCCTCACATCGGTTTCCATTAAAAGCCGAATCCAAATTAAAATATATATACATGTCTCTATGCATCAATTAATTTTTTGAGATGCAAAGATTTTCCTATTGTATAATTGTCTTTATTGTTTATTTTTCTCCTCAGGACAATTGTTGAAAATAATTTTTCGTCTTTTCTTTTTGGTTCTTGAAAAATGATTTTGTTTTTGAGTTGCTCAAGTCTAGCTCTACCAGCCAAGGCATGTTTAAACAGATCCTAAAACTCCCTAGGCAAAAAATAAAACCAAAAACAGAAAACAATAACATGAAAAAGAAAAAATAAAGCTCAATTGCCTATAAAAGAAAAAAAAAATGGCCTTAAATTCTATTCTAAATATGATTTTACACGAGACACGGGATTAATATGGGTAACCCAATAATCAGAACCTAGGCTTGTTAGGCTGGTTTCAATTTCCTTTTCTTTGTTTTCTTTACTTGTCTTGCTTGTTTTATCATAAAGTTAGGTTGAAACAAGCAAGCTATTTTAGTTAATTCTCACAGGACTTAACAAGTTATCATACATTGAATTCTAAGGAAGCTTTGAATTATTCAATTTTATCAAAGTTCTGTTTGGCTGGGTATTTATCTTAAATGAAAAACAAAAATAGAAGGAAAAGACAATTGAATTGCTTGTGGCCACCTGTTGGTCTCTAGCTTCCTGAGATCTAATGATGATTAATTAGTGCCTCATTCAAACAAATCCTGAAGTACAACAAAGCAGACAAGTATTATTTATTTTGTTCAGCTTTAAAAATTAAATTGAAGTCATTCTTGTTGGGGTTTGGTTAACCATAAGAAATTAAAAAATATATATTAAAAAGAAAAAAATTGCAGACGAGATGAAGCCAAAGACCAATTCATGATTGTTCACTTGCTTGCATGTGGAATTATGAAGGATGATTATAGAAAATATAGATCATTGCTACCCACCATCGTGCATAACATGCTTACATATCAGTCATGGCTTGGGTCCACCATTAGCAACACTAGCATTGTATATTGGGAGAAAAAATTAGTACAAGCCAGATATGGTATCACTAATAAAATTATACCAAATAAGTGCGTATTTAGCCTAATTATCCAAAATCATGTCGCTGATTGAGTCATTTTCTCCATATTACTCTACGAGTGATGTGATGTATTCTATAATGAAACTCAGGATGTGTCTATAAGGTCCACGCTAGATCAAAAACTAAACTCATCATTTCATAGAATAAAATCGAACCGATCATACATAGAATAGAACCAAAACGAATCAAAACAATCCAAGTCAGTTGGGGTCGATTCATCGTTTGCTTTGGGTTGATTCGTATCATGTCAGTTCCACTTTGATTGTTCATTATCTTATTTATTCATTTAAAATTTTAAAATATAGCATCAATCATGCATCCTTAATTTTAAATTTTTTTTAAAAAATAACAATATACAAAACAAATCAATAATGATTTAGTACAAAAATTAATATTGTAAAGATATACATATATAAATATATACAAAAATCTGTTATCTATAGATTGAATCTCAATTCGATTCGAATCTTAAATTACTAATCCAAGGCCAGAATCAATCCCTGACCGAACCAAACAAAATCGACCCATGAAGACCAAGTTAGTTCAGTTTTCTGGTATTTCAATTCTTTAATGGACCCTAATTTTAGCAAGCTCATACAGATTTTTTTCATTAACTCGTGATGTCACATCAACAAAAATAACATGATACCGTTCTTATACTGAGGGTGCATTTGGTAGAACTTTGTGGTATAGCTTTTTTTTGGTTTTTACTTTTTACTTTTTTGCTTGTCTTTATTTTATAAAAGCAAAAAAAGAAAATTTTAGTTTTTTTTTTTAACTTATAAGCTAAATAAGTAAAATTAAAAAGCTAAAAAAAAAACTGCACCAAAACGGGCTCTTGATATTTTTCCCGTATGTTAAAGGGTACTGGTCCACCACATGCCCTGATGGTCCCCAAATCATACAAATTGAGGAGGAATCTCTCCCTCCTTTTCTTTAATTCTAAGTCACCTCATCTCCATAAAAGGATAGTGGGAAAATTAAGCAAGGGAAAAGAAGAACTTGGACTTGTTTAAAGTAGATATAATCATATAATTTACAGAAATGAAGTCATATTCGAGCTGATAAGCCATGAAAGCAAAACTGTTACTTTTATAGTTCAGAGAAAGTCATATTTATGCTTATGGACTGAAAGCTCTCTTACTTTACTGGGGAGACAGCGTGAAGCCGAAGCTCTTTTGATGGGCAAGTTTTGGCCCACTTCCATCTCTTTAATTAGGACATCTCACAACAATTAACTTGGAGACTTTTCTTCATTTGATTTAAAAATATTAATTCCCAGTTTAATTCCAATTCTTTTTCCAAACTAACTCATCAATTTATAACAATCAGTTGATTTAGGATGCATATGGTCTTATATCTGTCAAGAGAGGAGAAAATGAAAGGGAAATAAAATTGCTTGTATGTATATATTTATTTTTATAAGTAACTGGACAAAAAATGAAAAAATTTGACAAACTATATTCATTTTCTTTTCATTTTTTTAACCCAACCACAAAAAAGAAATTAAATTTAGGTTCTTTTCTTTTATTTTCTTTTCTTGTCTTTTCTTTTTAAAATTTTTTGTCCCTTCCCTCTACAAATTAAATCAAGATTTTTAGCAAAAAAGTGGATCACACTCCTATATATTTTGTCAAGCTCAAGCAAATGACTGGCGGTTAATGATAAAGTCACAATTATCGTACTTTGTGAAATCTATGCAAACACCGATACTTTTATGGTCCAATGACATTCAATTAGCGGCCTTGAGTACGACACTTGTTGAGGTCAAGAGTTCAGGTCTGCATAAACTTGGAGTGTCAAGTCCTGACATAATTGAACAATTAATATATTATATCTTATCGATTTGCGAAAAGAGGTCATGCAAACTTTAATTTCTCAAATAAGTGGGTAAGTACATTTTTCCAAGCAATAAACCTCAAATATATATATACACATATGTATATAGAAAAGGAAACAAGAACCGATTTCAATGTTTACTTGCTTTTGTTTTTTTTCTTGTTTTTCTTTTTAATTTGGCACATTGATGTCTATCTCATGTTAACTCTTCACGCTCTCGTCACTTGCAAAGTAATCGTAATATTGGGCTTTTCAATAAAAGATCACGTGAGAACAGGTGCCAGACCTAAAGAATGTCTTTATAAGGATAATATGCCATCCAAATCTCAAATCCCACTAGTCTTTGTCCTATCTCCGTGGACCATTACTCCATTAGAATTTGTACAACTTCATGTTATGTGTCAAGCTACATCCAAGGAAAGTGCACATGGAGAGTCATGAAGATTTGAAGCAATACCCACTATCCACAAAGATGACAATTAGTATGTGTATGTATATACATCAGAGAGAGAGAGAGAGGTTGTGGGGGTTTATCACATTCCCTTTCTCCCCTTGTGACCTGCATCCTCATGTGAGGGCCACTTATGTGGTTTGGGTTTGGCTTCCCATCAGTCAAGCTAGACAATATTGACCATCTCATGATTTAGGCTCAGATAATTTTTAATTAATTTATTTATTTTTTGGTACATCAAAAATAAAATAGCAGAATAAGAGCTAAACCCTGATAGAGGCAACTCCTAACATATCAACCACTAGAAGAGATCTAACTTATTCTGGTGGGTCTTCCAAAATAACTAGTCTATCATTTTGATCTGTTCCCATCTTTACAAGGCAGTCCACACCCTTGTTACCCTCTTTTAAGGTATGCTTGAGAGTGCACCTGCATCTTTGGTGTAAAAATCTGAAGTCTTTAATGAGAGCTCTAGGAAACCCTTGTGTCGATCCATCTTTAACGGTGCCTTGATGGGTGCTTAGATATTTCACGCAATTAAGGTGAGCTAGTCCATAGGCTTTCATGCTACTAAGGTGAAAACAAAAAGGTCAAATTATATGTAGCATTTACTTTTATTTTTGTTTTGGCTTTTTTGGTGTAAGCAGTGGGTAGTGAATGTGATCCTTTGTTCAACAACATCACCATCCTATTCTTGTTCCTAAATTTAACACAAAGCTTTTGTTATACTAATGTTGAATGAAGCTCCCTTGACCTTGGTTTTTGACAATGGGCTCAAGCGTATGACAAATGTCGAGTTTTTTTTTTGGCCAAATTTAGGCAACTTGGAAACTAATTTCAAAACTAAGGATGGCTTTTAACTTGTTTATCAAACTGTTTCCTAAAGTCGTGTTCTCAAAACACGACTTTTAGTTTGAAGTAGTGTGAATTTGATAAATAAGTTGAAAACCACTTCTGTTTGCGAAATAAGTTTTCGAATTTGAGGGGTTTGGAGAGAAAAAAAAAAAACTCAAATAATTTCGTTGCCTTGGCTCCAAACAACGAGGTAATAAGAGAACTTAAGGCTTTAACCTTGAAATTGAGAGATTATCAGGTACTACTTTATCAAAGTTTAAGCTCATATGCTACCGAACTTTGAATATTTTAAACCTTAGTTTCATTGGGAAAATTGAATTTTATGAACTCTTAATGTATGTTACAATCGAGTTTTTTTTTTTTTTTTCAGTACAAAATAATTGGTAAGTATTACAGGGTTGAGAGGATGTAATTCTAGCCACTGCTAAACGACTACTCATTGATTGTATTTCTTCACGCTTGTCCCTCTTACCATTGTACCACTAATACTTCTCATAATCCATACTCTGGAAATACAAATCAAAGTAAGAAACATTACACTTTACATTGCATTATTAATGTTAAACTAATGCTTAGAAATTTGCCCCTTTACTTGAAAATTACTCATTTATTTGTCTCAAACCAACCGACAATTTTGACACGTTAACAACCTAAAGGGGCCAAGGATTCTGTCTCGTGGATATACCACAGTATTCACTTTCTAATCAGAAGGTTTAATGATAGTAAAACCTCGTCATCTTGACCTTTTAATCCCTTTCTTCTTCCTCTTTAATCATTGTTATTTAACTAAAGTAATGGCGGCTTTACACCAAATGGGCCTCTTTTCTCTCCAAAAATCCTATTAGAAGTTCTCTAATTGAAGTTGTTAGGTGGGTAGGGAGGTTGAGACCATCACTATGTCAACTATCAAATTATGTCACTTGGATATGAGAATTTCGGAAATTTCTGATCTACTTGGATTTACAATTATTTGGAGGCGCGCTTGATTAATCCTTATTAAACAATCTAATTAATTACACACTAATAAAATTGTATGCATGAAAAGTAAAATAATCATACAATAGACACACGATTTTGTCATGAAAACCCAAACTAAAAAAAATCATAGGACCTAGTCCAGCCCAAGTTTCAAGCACTATCAACAATCAAACAATTTACAAAAACACTTACAACTGTATCAATTCGAATCTTCCGAATCTAAATTGAAGTCAAACCTTGTTGTATACCCCGCAACTCACTGTTCTCTCGTACTTGAACCACGACGAACACCATGCTATGTATCCTTGCCTTGATGCACCACCAAGACTCTTTGAGATCAATGAAGATTTGAAATTCTTCAACTTGTTAAGGAGACTCTAAGGTTTTTCTTTGGAGGCTCTCTATATTTTTCGTAAGTGTATTTTCCCTAGAAGTTAAAGCCTCGAAGCTTATATAGGCATTAAAGCTTTTTGAAAATAAATAGGAGTAGTTCCTTAAAAATATATCCAAGAATTCGCTGAAGCGAGAAGTGATGAAACTAGTGAGAAGGTAGTGACAACCATTGTCCACAATCTTAAGGTCTCGCTGGGGAAGAGAGTGGCGAGACCTTAGCGACGGCTACTGTCTAATTTTTTCAAATCTCGTTGGGACAAGACCTCAGTGAGAAGGTGGCGAAGTCTGCTGTAAACTCCAGTTTTGAACTCCTTTGTCCCCGAATGGATTCCCATTCCCTCCTTAGCATTGGTTTGAACATATATGACATAGGACACAAATACAATATTTTTTTTTTATCACACAATTGTGCCAATTACAATATAGATCTTTCACATGCCATACTAAGAAATTTCTCCCATGGATTCAAAGCAATTGAATTTGAACTATTATTGGAGGGTGTTGAACCATTTTATTTGTACTCTTATACACATGAAAATAATATTGGCTTGAGGCATGAGAAAATTTTCTTAAGTTAAAAAGTAATATTTGTGAGATCACAACGTTTGATAATGCTTTCAATTTTTAATTTTTATTATTAGTATTTGTATTATTTATTTTTATACTGAAATACTTATTTAATGGTGATGGATGGCAGTGGGTTATTACGGTAACAATGGGTGGTGAGAGAAGGAGAAGGAAGAGATTTGTATTAAAAGCAAACACAAAATAAGTTGAAATCACCTTTTTTGGTTTTCAATTTTGATTAATTTTTTAACAAATTTTTTCATAACTGAAAACAGTTACGAAATATGTTTTATTTTCTTTTTCCAAGAATTTTGAAAACAAAATAAAAAAGCAAAAATAAAAACAAAAACATTACCAAACAAGTATGCGGGTGAGAGACAACCTAACATGCGCCATGTTGAAATTAGTGCTAAAACATGTAATTTAGGTCAAGGATCAAGTACAAGTTGCTTTCATTGCACTATTGCAGCAACAGAAAAAACAAAAAAATTGTTCAAATACTCTATGAGGATCCCAGTTCTACACGATGCCATAGCGAAGGGTAGACACCCTTCCACTTCTATGGTAGGCATCAATTGTAAAATGTGCATTAAATTATGCAATTTTGCACGACGGTGTTTTTTAAAAGTTGAATGGGAAAAGAAGGCTTTTATGGACTCTGTTACCATTTCCAAAGACAAGAATTAAAAGCAACTTTTGCTTATGAGAAAGTTTTAAAAACAAAAGTTTTGCCTTTATATTTACCGTCGCACCTAATAATTCAAAATTAAAATTTTTATTTTATTTCAAAGTTTCATGCTTTTCGCAGGTTAACAGTAAAAGACGGCTTTTATAGACTCTATTTATTGCATGACGTATTGCTCGCTAATATCAAGACACTATTCTCAAAGATAAAATATGTATATTTTTTATTTTTAAAATATTGATCTGGTATTGTTAGCAGAATGATAATCTATAAATATTATTATTTAATTATAAAAAATAAAAAATAAAAACACATACTTATAATACACAACAAAAAATAAAAACTGATAGCACAGTTAAACGGATCTTAACTTTTTTTTTCTAAGAAAATTTAAAAAACAAAAGTTTTGTTTTTTTTTATTTTTATTGCCGAGACACCTTTTTTATTTTGAGGTTTTTTTTCCTGATTTTCCTAGGTTAGCCATAAAAGACGGCTTTTATAGACTATTTATTGCACACCACGTAGGTGTCAATATCAAGGCACGATTCCCAAAGACGATAACTAAAAGAAAATTTTGATGAGAAAATTTAACAAACAAAGTTTCCTTTTTCCTATTAGTGCATAGCCTAATAATTCAAAATTAATTTTTTTATTTTTATTTTGAGGGTTTTTGTTGATTTTTGCAAGTATTGGGGCATATAATGGTGTCCGAGGAGTGTGTCTGCAAAACTCAGCATTTATTGATCATCTTCATAGAATTTAAGGATTGTTTGGTATAAATTTTTTTAAGCTTTTTTAATTTTGTCTTTTGGCTTATAAAAAAAGTTGAATTTTTTTAAACTTTTTTTTTACTTTTTACAAGATAAAATAAGTAGAAAAACAACAAAAAAAGTAAAAAAAAATTTAAAATCTTGACCTTTTTTTATAAACAAAAAAAGTCAAAAAAAAACTTTAAAAAAACCTAATCAAACAGACCTCTAATCTCTTTAGAAGAAATACTCGAACATGCCATTAAGTTCGTGTTCTAGAATTTGATATTGGACCGATGATCGAATAATTCAATGTCGGATCAAAGTTTTTAAAGAAGTTTGTTCAAGCTTGGCAGTGGAAAAGCAAACGAAACCCTAATTATGAGGAAGTAATAATTAGGGTTGAATTAGTTAAGCAACTTTGATTACTTGAATAATACTCCCCACTTCCACTCTCATGTGATTACTTGCAAGCAACCGACATCAACTGCATTTCCTCTAAAACGACATCGTTCTGGTTCCATCTAAGGCGACGACGTCGTTCTATTTCTGTGATGAGCAAACTCCCTTTTAAGCTAGTCTTTGCGTTGCTTCGTCTTTATAAAAGGAGAGAACAAACTGCAAAAGCGCCAAGCAAAGCTGAAAGAAACCGCGAACCAAACTGGCAATAGCCACCGACTTTTGCCTTGCTACCCCGGCGATGTTGCCGGGAATACCGACGGCGCCACCGCCTCCGCCGTAATAACGCCATCACTGTAATCTGACTCACACCATCACTGACAATGGCGCTCGTGAAGCAACAAGCGGTGGCGACTCGGGAGCTGAAGCACCGAGTCCTGACGTGCCTGAATAAGCTCTCCGACCGCGATACTCACTCCTCCGCCGCAACGGAGCTCGAGTCCATCGCCAGAACCCTCACTCACGACTCCATCCCGCCTTTCCTCTCCTCAATCTCCGCTACCGACGCCTCCGACAAGTCCCCCGTCCGGAAGCAATGCGTCCGCCTCATCTCTCTCCTTTCCGAGGCCCACGGCGACGCACTCTCCCCCTACCTCTCCAAGCTCCTCTCCGCCGTAGTCCGCCGCCTCCGTGACCCTGACTCCGCCGTCCGTTCCGCCTGCATCAACGCGACCTCCTCCATTTCCTCGCAGATCACTAAACCTCCATTCACTTCAATCATAAAGCCCTTGCTCGAGGCTCTGGTCACCGAACAAGACCAGAATTCTCAGATCGGCACCGCGCTGTGCCTGTCCGCGGCCATCGATGCCTCGCCTGATCCGGAGCCTCTGTACTTGAAGAAGCTGTTGCCCAGGCTGGAGAAGTTGCTGAAATGCGACAGCTTCAAGGCGAAGCCAGCGCTGTTGACGCTTGTCGGCAGCGTAATCGGAGCTGGCGCTGCTTCCAGTCACCAGACACTGAAAATTTTGGTGCCGTGTTTGGTTGAGTTCATAGGCAGCGAGGATTGGGCGGCAAGGAAGGCCGCTGCGGAGGCGCTGGTGAAGTTGGCGGCCGTAGAAAGGGATATGTTGCCGGAGTTTAAGGCTGCGTGTTTGAAAACGTTCGAGGCAAAAAAATTCGATAAGGTTGGGTTCATTTGATTCGATTTGATTTGCTAATCTATGGATTGGTTATGTATTGCTGACTGTTTTTGAAAGTGTGGATTGAATTGGAGTTTGTTTGCTTGATGTTTTGTGTAGGTGAAGATTGCGAGGGAGACTATGCATCAATTGGTGGAGGCTTGGAAGGAGATTCCTGACATTTCAGATGAGATCTCACCTCCTCCTCAACCACAATCCTCATCCAGAGGTACAAGAATTATGAGTTCATTGTTTCTTTTATTTGATGATCTCTCCCAATAGTTAACTATTAGTTTTTCTTTTTTTGGACATTGATGATTCGATCTATTTGATCAAATTCATATATTCTATACTTGGAAAAATGTAACTTTACGGTATGTGAATTTTGATAACCAAATAATATGATTATATATGCATATTGGCATTCATGTTAATTGGATTACAAATGCTTCCTATTGAAGTTTTCTTCACCCCTTCTTTTCCTTTTCCTGAATTTCCAGTTTGAGATACATAGTGTGGCTGGTATTTTGTATAAATTTGATATCTTTAAGCCAATAATTGCTTTCAGATCCAAGAGAAAAAAGTTACAATGCTTTGTTTTCTTTTCTTTTCTTTTTTATTTGCTGATTGTCATAGTCATCTTGGTTTGCTTGAGTTCTAGAGTTAATGAAGTTTAAATCGTATTATTTTCCTTTGTTTTTCTCATTCTTGTATGTTTAGGATTTTTTTTTCCCCCTTTTCAGGAATACCTTGGCCTCCATTTGTTACAGTTTTTATGGTACTGTTTAAATCTGAAGTTTGGTTTGTATCTTATTTTTTTGGACAGAGGATGCTAGTGATGTACGATATCCACCTGAATCCAAAACTTCCTGCACAGTTACTTCTGGTGCTCCTCAATTGAGGAAGAAAAGCATCCCACCTAACAGGTCTTCTTTACCTGATGGTTCAGTTGCAACTACTGCCCAGAAAAGAAGTCCTCTGGATAGTAGTGACAAGAAATCAGGCACGGCAATGTTCCGAAAGCTGGATCGTAAAAAGCCCACTGATTGGAAAATTGAAATTGCCACCCTTCATGTTCCCTCCATGACAGTGCTTTGTGATAATGATCCTAGGAGTAGAGATGAGAAAGGTGAGAAGGTGAGAAGTACAGTTACAAAGCCAGAAACAAAGCGGTCTCTCTTCAGTAAGAATGTTGACGACAAGATGCCCAAATTTGGTGGTGTCAAAGCTGGATCTCGTGTGGTTCCATGTCATGATGAGATCTCAGAATCCACTGTTGTGGTCAGTAACATTACTGATGATATCCACAGAAACCAGAAAGAGTGTGAGGAACTAACTTTGATCCGCAAGCAGCTTGTTCATATTGAAAACCAGCAATCCAGTTTACAAGATCTCCTCCAGGTAATTCCCCTACACTTAGATCGTTCCACTTCCTCTTTCAAGTAATTAATTTTTTACGAACTATGACAAGATATGGTATATTTGGCAAGAATTTTATTATCTATGTTAAGTGAACTCCATTTCATATTCATGGTCTTACTATAACAGATTGAATCTAATTAGATTACTGAATTAAGAATCCTCGCCCCTGAAATCCTGTTTATGGCACTACTTAACTATTTAGCAGCAGCCAAGGTTTTATCCCAATTCTTCTCTTGCTTGAGGATGTGATTTTGCTGGAACTTTTAGTCATGCAGCAGAAATTCTGACATCACATTCATGTTCCTGTCGCCCATATTAATAAACTACCATGCCCAAAATGAAGCAATGTCTAGAAAATATGCAATTCTGTGGTTTGGAACTCATGAATTGGTTCTTTTCTATTTCAGGGTTGAGACTTGAGACATAGATCCTTTGTCTTTTGACATCCACGTAGTTGATTTCTGCCTATTTATCAGAAGATCTAAAATTGGGTCATAAATTCAATATAAAATTAAAAATTAAAAGTGAGTGTATAGATGATTGACTGGAGATGAATGCGATAAGCAATCAGATTTTGGTGTCTCTGTCCCTATCGGCCACAGTTGATCAACCATAGAATTCAGAAGTTCCAGTTTAATTTTGATGGCATTCCATACAAAAACTCATTTTTTTTTTAATAAGTATTCCATACAAAATCTCATTATTCCAAAGCAACAAAGAACTTCGGCATTCTCTTTACATTTAGACCAGGAGCTCAGTTTCTTATGGTTTAAGGTTTGTCATGCCTAATAATAAACGGCATCCAATATTCTTTATAACTTCCATCTCCAAAAACCTGAATAATTTTTATGCCAGCTTTGAACATGCATGAAATCTCGATTCACCCTGTTATAGATTTACAATTCATGTTTTCCTAACTTCTAACGTCAATGCAATATTTGGGAAAAGTTATACTGGATAACTCTTGAGTCTTGACTGTCAATTCTTTCTAAGCAAGCATCATCATCCTGACTTGCTATTTTCTTAGGTTTCTAGTTTTTTATTTTTTCCCTTTGCACACATTCTTTTATTCCTGAAGCTGAATAACCAAATATTTTGCTTTGTTTACAAGCATAACTGTACTTTGTTTGCCTGACTTCCATGTTAAATGGTTCTTGGTGCTTGGTGGTTTTCTGCTAATTTGTTTATGCTTTTGAATGCTCTGAAGCCTATTTCAACATTTTACTCCTGTTCTTTGTTCAGAAATATATTGGGAGCTCACAAAGTGGAATGCATTCTCTGGAGACTCGTGTGCACGGGTTGGAGCTGGCACTGGATGAGATTTCGTACGACTTGGCTGTGTCAACTGGAAGGATGTCAAATATTGAGACTGAAGGAACCACATGTTGGAAGTTACCTGGTGCAGAATTTTTGAGTCCGAAGTTCTGGAGGAGAACAGAACCCCGACATTCAACTTCATGCTTCTCTTCTTCCAGAGGCACTCCACAAATGGCTGCCATGCGTAACATAGCCAATAAGAGCGGCAATGCTGAAGCATTTAAGCTGGAGAACAGAAGATCTCGGCTGCAAGGCAGTGGTAGGTTTATTGTGAATCCTTTGGCTGAGATTCACAAGGACTCCCAAGGGATTTCAGAGGTTTCCTCAAATAGAATCTCGAAGAATGTTCAAGATGCCATATGAAATGCCAGTTAGCACATAACCGGCTTATCAGCAGGTATCCTCTGACAAATTCCATCTAGCATTCATTTTCTGTAGAATCTGCGCTTTGCTTTTTCTTCACTTCGAAAAAATTAAATTTCTGCAAATTAAATAATTGTGGAAAGAATTTTAACAATTCCATTGACCTTCTGATTTTTCTTTTGTTCCATCCATCAGATGAGCCTGCTGAGATTGAATGAAGTTTGAGTTCTGATATTTAGCTGCCTGCAGCTGGAGATATAATCTATTATTTGGAATATGAGCTTGATTACGAAGAACGCAACAGATGCAGTTCTATAAACTGTTATCTATTAAAGTAATCCAATCTATGTTGATTTCTCAAGTCAAAATTGGGTACTGCAAGAAAGGAAGGAAGATCATTCCAATGCCCTCAGCTTTGCCTTGTATAGAGAAGAAATATTTTTTTCTTTAATTTCATTTCATTTTTTGTTTGGGAATTCCTTTTCATTCTTTGTTGGTCAGATACTACTCGATCTGAAATGATACCGAAGGCTTGTTATGATGGTTATTAAACATGTGCTTATAATGAGATCGAAATTTAAAGTAGCTGTTATTCAAGAACACAGATGAAAAAGGAAACGCAAAAGGTGTAGATCCCATCATCTTTTTTTCTTGGGTTGTACGCATGATAACATATAGACCAGCCAACAAAATTAGGTGTAATCGTTGGGTTTTTAGGCCTATTAGACCATCATTAGATGTTCATCATAAAAGTGTCTTTAGATCAGTGTCACTGTGCAGATCCAAGTATGATGAAATGCGCAAAATAGTTTGGTACCCATTATCATCCCTCTATGGCCCCTACTCAGAATTTGTAGCCTATTGTAATACCGAACTTGACCATCTCAAACCGTGAAGTTTGCTGTAATGCCAAAGTTGACCGTCACACTAAAAGACTCAAGTCTAATAGAATGTGAGATCAATTCATACATTCCGTTCCACAAAGAACATTGAATGCATATAGTCTAATCAATATGCCATATAACACATGCGTACGCATATAATCTTAGTGTAGGCCAAATGCCAAGCTTTCATTCCCCAACCTTTTAAGTTCCTACCAAAACTTGAGGAAGATTAGATGATCCAACAATAATACAAAAGTTTACTTAAATGGGATGTAGCAAACTTCCATTGGCTTGAAAATTAAGGATAAAATGGTTTGACAACTAAGAATGCACAAGAACAAAATAAATATCATCGTTGTGAATGTATTTCCAAACTAATTAATGAAGATGATACATCGCGAAGCTTTGCTCGTTCCTGTTAATTGTGAAGCCAACTGCAGATTAACTAACTTCATTATCATGAAGACAAAAGAGAGATGGTTTCTATTTCACAGAAAAACTACCTCGTAAAACAGATTCCCGGATCAAATTATAATTTGTGACCATCTCAACAAGATACTAAGAAGAATGAACAGAACAAACACTGAGACAGGCAAGCCAGATTGCAATAAAGCAATAATGAGACCAATTTTCGTGAAATAAGACACTCCTTATTCATAGAACACACTTGAAATGATGAATCCACCACTCACATAGCAGTTACCCTTGTTTGATTTTGTTCAAAGCAATTGTCTAGTTGCCACTAACAAAATATTGCCAAATGGGGCGAAAAGAATAGAAAAAAAATGAGAAACCAGGCTTTCCAAGCCTGAACTAAATCATGTTAAATTCTCAATGATAATAAAAGAGTACCCAATTACTAAATTAAAATAACATGGAGTTGCATAAATCTCTCACAATGTTTCAATTGAACAGTGGAACTTGATACATATGGTCTACTTATCATCCCTTTAGACAAAACAGAGCAAGTAAAAGTTCATATCGCAAAAAATAATTATGCGTTCTGGTCGTTAGATCCTTCCTTGTTGATCTTCTGCAGAAAATTAGCAATGTGTCAGGGAGCTCTTTGGAAAACACAAATACAACAGCATAACATTAGAGTAAACAAAATAAAACCAACACCATGGGGTAGAGTAAAAATACTCAAATGGCCAACAGGATACATAGTTCAATAGCTTTACAAATGGGAAGCAAGTAAATCCAATTAACAATCATCCAGAAACCATTGATCAATACCACCAGACACAAAATCCTGGATCGTGCACTAGTCTGCAAACTTGCGGATTTGGTATGAGATCAGCTTCAATTCGCGAATTCTCTCATGCCAATTTGCCGATTTATCTCAACTGATCCAATGATGATGCGACACGTGGCCTAATTACCACACGTACACACATCCAAGAGAATTTCCTTCATTTTCCGCCACGTGTTCAAGGGAATCGAACCTGCAACTTCTTAGGAGAAAAGTAGACAGCATCCACTGGGCGGCTTTGGTTAATTGTTTTTCTATATTCTATTAAGAAGTTAAATGTGTATAAAAATAATAACTTTCTTTCAAATAATAAAAAGACATAAAAACATATATATAATTATCAATAGTATTCAAATTAAGAATTGTATATAAATTAATCTAGACACTTTGAAGGCGCTCTCAATCCTACGCATTTTCAAAATCGACGCTCTTGCACTCCTGCACCTGCACCCGCATGCCAAACTTGTTACTTAGATCATAACAAAGCCTCCATAGTCATTACAGCACTATTTTCTAAAACATTATTACAAAGGCAGTACAGCACTATTCAAAATGCTTTATACTTAAACACAAGAAAAGACACTGATATTGATCTTTACCCAAAATGCAAAAAAACAAGCTCAATACCACAAGTAAAATATTGTATAACTTATTGCAGACCCCCAAAAAAATCCTCAAAATAGAATTAATTTTTAATTCTGTCAACTCATTTTGTAGGAAGATTTAAGTAGAAAGTATGAGGAATGCAGAAAGGAGCCAGTCCTGTATTCTGTAATCAACAAATTCCTACATCAGCAGTCTCACTAATACAATGCCAGTTTGCCAAGGAACACTGCTCCATTCAGCTAATCTCCACTAACAGCATGGTAATGAGGTTGCTGGAGGTACACTTGAACAAAAATGGGGTTGCTCAAGGTCTACTTATTAACCAAAAACAGCGAGAGAGATTGCTAAAGGTCTACAAAACTCTTCCCCCATGGTGATTAGTGAGGACCTTAAGAGCACAATGCATTGGAGTTAAAGGACTATCTCTAACTTGATAACATAGAGAGGCCAAATAGAACTTAAAGTTTCCAGTTTGCGGGCTTTCAGCTTAAACTAATGAACATATGTGAGGTTTGAAGGCGCTACTTAGAGACATAGTCTTTATCTTCCAAGGGCTTGCTTTGCTCCAACAGGGATTAGTTGCTCAGGTCACTCTAAACCATGCATGAAGTTAAATCTGATTTACACCAATTTGAAACAGAAAGCATAGAGATGAGGCTTACTCAACTCTTCTCAAAGCTGCAGGTGACCTACAAAAAAAAAAAAAGAAAAATATGGGATGTGTAAAATGAAGTGGAGCAAATTTACTGTCCTACTGCTGCTGCATGTATAAAGGTTCACTTATAAGAAACCAAGGAGGTTTCCAAACTTTGAGAGGATTTCTCCTTGAGCACTGGAATTTCAAGCAGGAAATAGTCCAAAGAACTGTATGCAAAATATGGTAGATTGGCAGTATAATACATCCATACACCATGTCAACACCCATTCAAATGGTTTATAAAGTTCTTTGAAGCCCAACACCCACAACAGTCCAGAGATTTCATTATGCATTGGCTTCTAAACTAGAGTAGAAAGAATGAGGCAGAAAAGTGGTGTCCTCAGTGTTTGATCAAAATGTAATCATCATGTTGATGGGGCTGTATGATAAAGTGACAAGAGTAGCAGTGTCCATGCTACAAATCACTAGGCAATAACCTAGGAGGCATGGACACTTCTAAAAAGGCGTCACCAACACTTCTCGGACACTTCTGCACACACATTTGACACACATCCAAATGTATGTCCTATAACTTTTTTAATTTATTTAGAATTGGACAAGCTTCAAACATTGGGGGGACACACGTATCCATTACTTAAACACAGATGAAACACATTGCAAGTATGAAAAAACAACTTGGGACCCAATGATAAGACAAAAATAATACGAATTTATACTTTTTAAATTGTAAACTAATTTTTGTCATTTTTTATGTTAATACTGATTAAATTATAAATTGAGGTGTTTTTCATGTTGAATTAATGTTATATTTTCTATACTTTTGGTGGTTTGTCAATATTACAGCTATATACATTACAAATAAACACCGTGTTTGTATCCTCAATTTTTAAATCCTTGTGTCATGTGGCCATACCGTGTTAGTGTCCATGTCTTTTAGACCACAACCATCGGGAACATTCCCATGGATATAATAAACATAGCTAGAATGAAAACCTGGATTTTGAGTAATGGTGAGAAGAGGGATACATATATATTAAACATAATGCATACATAAGAAGTTCCAGGTAGCACCTTTTGCTGACAAGATGAGGATAAGTTGGCCAGAAGGAAACAATAATTACACCATAATAAAAAGTGATGCATTCATGAGACCTTAAAGTGTCAGCAAAAGTCTAAGTTAGTTCAAAGAAAGTCAAGGGAGATGATAGGCTCATTTTTACATGGACTCGAGTACATGATTTGGTTGTGGGTGCGTATCTAGGTGTCGTACCTCCTTGAACCCCAAATGATGTGGTAATATCTAAAATTGTATTTCAAAAGAAGTTAAATTAAAAGAGTTCGTGAGAAAAAGTACAGCTTTTGTCTCCCTCTTGATTTGAGAAGCAGAAGACCACTCCTCTGCTATAAACTTTGAGCTTCTTATTCGTCTTCCACAATTGCATGTAAAAAATCGTCAATTGCAAATCCCATACACGATGAATATGACACAGTTCAACACATATCTCATTCCCATATGCACATATTGCCGTCATTTTGACACAGGTACCATTGGGGGAGGGAGAATGGTCCATGTAACACAGATATATTCATGTGCAATGAAACCAATGATTGAACCCATAATGTGCCAAGTGCTTCAAGTTAAGAGCACCCCAAGGGCTAAGAGAACATCCAAGGACCTCCATGTGACGGCCAAAGCCCTTAAGACTCCTAAAACAATACAGAATTTTAGTGAAGTCATATGTATTAACCACAAATTTTTGTCTAATCACATTCCATAACAAAACTTGGGTTCAGTGTGTGAAAGAATACACCTAATCTAAGGAAAACTCAGTTTCCTGTTCTTTAGCGCACTCTTTCTTGTTCTTTCTTCTTATCTTCAAGACAATCTAACAAGGAGATTTCTGTATCCCAAAAAACTACGAATTACACAATACCTGAGAAATACAGTGAACTTCAAATCCAAAACCTAAATGATCATAAAAACAAACAAACGCACAAATCGATTCATGTAATTCGAAAGATGCCAACGCGCAAGCTTCCAAAATTAGGCATGATAATCACAGCGCATCACCAGCTAGAGTTGCAGCTAATACACAAACAAATATATACATATATCGTATGGGTGCCTGCGCCTGCGCCTACGCCTGCTTCTGCTTGTATCTATCTATACTATATGTATATATTTATGAGAGTGAGAGAGAGAGAGAGAAGGGTGGAGGGGGTTAGTGTTAGTTACCGATTGGGCGTTATGCCAGGAGAGGCCGCGGTAGACATTAACGGAGAAGGTGGCAGTTAGATAGATGGTGGCGATGCCGAGGCCGGCCGTGAAGGCCTTGAATGCCAAGTCCCCTGCTTTGCTTGCCACTCCCATCTCCCTCCCTCTCTCTCCGGTTCCGATTCCTCTCTGCTGTTGGTGCGGTGCCCCCCTTCTTCTTCTTCACCCTCTGGTCACTGGCAGCTATAACAAGTAATAAGCTGCTAAAGATTAGGAGGAAAATAAGAAGGGTAGAATTTTGGGTCTAGAGGAGGAGGGATATAGTGGAGCTTCAAGTTTAATTTAAAAACCTTCTCAAATTTAATTTGTTTAATTTTTAAATTAAACGAGTTTTAATCAGATCAAACTCAAGTAACTTTATTTTTATTTAAATTTTATGTACGTAAATTTATCGAGTTAAGCTTAAAAAATTAACAAATTTTAATATGTATTTAAATTTAATATGTTCACGTAACAAGTTAATCTCAAACAAAAATGACCCCAAAAATTTTCCATTCCCAGGGCCTTTGCAATTGGCTCAAATAAAATCCCACAATTTTTCTGGTCAACAATGTTCACTGCCCTTAGAAGTCGAGTCTCAAACTCTCTATTCCTCAAATCGACTCATCCCCATTAGGTCAATAACTCTCTCTTTAACATTTAGAAATTAGCTACTGATCTGGAAAGTAAGACTAAGCAACCAACTACCAACCTGTTCATTGATCAACAATTGAGGTTTGGATTTTGATAAGCCTTCCAAACTTGCCAATGGCCAGTTATGCTATCTACTCCCACAATAGACTAAATAGCATAACTGAATAGTTGAAAGGTTCCCGAATTATGATGTGTGCATAAAAGTTGAGGGTTGCATGGTAACACCGGGCAACCTAGTGTTCAAGACTCCAATTGTCAAAGCCCGCTCTAAGTTTTATGTTATAAATGCAAGTAAATAAAATTGGAATTAGTGCAAAAACTGCAGCATATTATCAGAAGAAAGAATAAATCATCCAATATATCTTGACAACTCCTTTGAATCCGTCTCTTTTCCCTGTTAACTCCCAATCGGATTCGACAGTCAATGAAAAACTGATTACTCTCACTGCAAACTCAAATATTCTGTGCAAAAGAAAGAAAATGGCTAAGCTATGTATTAACAAAGCCAGCTACCTCTGTGGAAATGAAAATGAAGCTAGCTAGTGTGGGTGCAAAAATTTGTAGAAGAAGAAGATGATGAACGATTGCTTCAAGATACGATAAAATATCGTTTTTCTTAAGACGATATTCACCCCCATATATTCAATAAATCTGTTGTGCACCGAGTTAATGGCGAATCGCCTCTAAAATACAATGAAGTCCATAATAATTTGTAATCTAATAATGTTTTGCACAAACGAAGTCAGAACTGAATACCTTCAGATTTTGCAAATCTGCCAAGAATCTAGAATTCTTTTTATGTAGTAAACAAATTCTAGCAATGATGAACATAAAGAATAATAATAAAGCTTCTATATAGAGGAATTGATGCACAAAAATATCTATATAATCCGCCTTTAATGGTCTAATAAATTACCATTATATAGACTCAAAAATGTCTATTCGAAATAGGCATGTGCATTATAATTTAAATATTCTAACCACCATTTTCATATTTAAATGTGATCATCCGATCATACCTTTACAACTTAGCGGTGATGATTGCACCTCTCCAAAATCTAAAAGCTTTGACTAAAAAATATCCATTTCGAAAACATATAACTATTTTGAAAATATTTTCATCAGCTAGACCTCCAAGATTGAAACATCATTATATCAGGAAGATCCAGGGCTCCCCCTTGAGAGAGAGAAAATGAAGAGAAAGTTATTTTCTTTCCTTTGTTCAATTTGCAAAGAAAGTGAGAGGAAAGTGAAAGGAAAATCACCTTCCCTAGTTTGAAATTGAAAGGAAAGAGAAAAAAAATAATGGTATACCTATTAGAACAGAAAGAGGAAGGAAAATGAAAGGAAAGTGAGAAAAAAACATCTCTATCAAACAGACCATAAGTTCTTTCATCTGTTACAAGTGTCCAAGGAAAAGTAATAAGACACGTATAGAGCAAACTGCATGCTCATTTTCTGGGATTCGCCAATTCAGGTTTTAGCTCCTTGCACATACCCTGATCCCAACAGTGTTTCTACCAGAAGAGATATACAAATATGCCCTATCCAAAAGATATAATCCATTATCAATTACCAAGATGGAACCAAAGTTTAAACAAGCAAAATATAATACAACTTTAAAAAGCTAAGCCAAAGATGACACCAAAAAAACCAAAAAGTTTATGAAAAGAGAAATATGCAAGAAGTACAGATATTATAAAAATTTATTGGGTAATTTGCTCATGAATTAGTAACTCGAGGATGTACACTATCTTCACGAATACTCTCCCTTCCCGAAGCAAAAGGCAATTCAACCGGATTTCTTAACGAAATGCCATCTTCACAGCAACATTTGCATTTGCTTTCCCCTCAAGTTAAGCACCCTTCCCTTTTGGACCCATGGACAACCAGATTTACTGCCACCATTTTTTCTCGGACAAAGATATAAGCTGTGCAGAAGAACCGGAGGAAGAAATTAAAAAAATAGCTTCTGAGAAAGTACAAAAGAAACCTTACCATGAAACTGAACCACATAAACCCTCATAATGAAAATACAGCTACTCGCAGAGATGGTTACCCATTCAAATAAAAGGTTCATAGTAACCCATTAGCTATTGTTAAGTGAAGTGAGGTTAAGAGCGAGCAGTTATGGTCTCTCAAGGAAAGAAAAACACAATACCACTTCGCACAATTATAGCAAAATTGAATTACTGATACTTCGCGTTGTTTGAAATTTTAAACAAAATTGTAAGTAGAATGGACGAAATTCCATAAGGTACAGTCCATGCACATAGCGCTAGGTACCCCTCTTCGTATCATATGTGCTAATATAAATATATGAAACATAATATCACTGTCTTCACTACTTAATCAGAGAGCTAGGGTAGTCTCTGCACCCATAAATAAGTAACTTACATCCCTTTGTAGTGCTAAATACTTGTTAACAAGCTAAAAAAAGAATTTTTGTCATTAAGGGAGAATCCAATACATTCGCATATAATTATAACCTCCAAGGGTGGACACAATAAGTTGAACTTTGGATGCTGCCCTAGAAAGACACCATGTTTATGAATCAACAATTTGAACTCCCTAAATCTAAGACATGCTTTCTTTCTTCTCTTTTCTTTTCTTTTTATTTATTTATTTATATATATATATATATATATTGGTTTTGTGGATAAGTAAAAGGGGCAACAAAAGGAGGGAGGATGCATTCATGTGACATACACAAGTACCATCAATACACCCCCTAAACTGAAACAAAACTCTTCACATAATGCCAAAAAGGTCTTAGGGCTCCCCATTGCACCACCTGACCATATAATAAACCTAAGAGATTAGTCTTTAGTCCATGAATCAGTTCCTCTACTCATACAAACGATGCTGATCACTGCCCCAAGATACACCACATCAGACAGAGAGGGAGAGCATACCATCTCCACCTGTTTACTCCATCTGATTATACCATACTCCAGCTATGAGTAAGTCTGCCAATAATAACTCTTACAGAGCCAACAAGAGGACTAAAAAGCCATAGAGTCTGCAATGCCATCACAATATCATATTCCGACCTTCTTATATATTTGAAGTCCCATATTTACCTCCAATTAGCCTGGGAAACCACAAAAGAGTCAATTTATGCATTCTTCAGTCACTTGACTTCCAAGCACTATCACGATCGATCGTCACCAAAATTTCTCAACATGAGAGGCATAGCAAATAAAATCTGAAAGTTAAAGCAAAATTTTCCTAAATGTAAAACATGAAGAAACAAAGAATTGGAGTATCCAACTCAGCATGCTCCTAGGATAGAATGCATTGATTCAAATGTCACCTTATTTGCCGGCCTCAGGTCCTCCAGATTATTTATTTATTTTTGGTGCCTACTAACCATATGAAAAAATCAACTTTGGAAGGAAATAGCAGTCTTCCATAAAAAAATAGTAAATAATCTGAACTTAACAAAATAATAATTATAATTATAATAAAGAATCTGTACAATCTTTACCCTCAATGAAAAAGAAAAATGAAAGGATTCAGATTACAAAACCCACAATTTGTCAAAAGATTTAACTTCAAGATAAAAAGGAAGGACCAAAAATAAGAACAGTCAAACAGGTTGGCAATGACTACACCATCCCACACTTCAAATTTTTTGAGAAGTGGGGAACCTCACTAAGTTTACGTCAATTTTAGCAAAATACCAACTACTTTTATAGTAACCTCCTTAGCTATGTCCTCATTTGTTCTCATGCTAGTTACTCGCCATTGTGCTTTCGTCGATGATCTTAATCCAATAATACCACTTTTTCCCAACAAATTCCGCGATGTTATTCGTCTAGACACCTTTAAACATGTCCTTCCTAATTCAATAAATATTACATGGAAGCCTTTCTTCTTAACTCTAAAATTTTACATTTATCACTGAAAAAGTAAATGTCCAGAAGGGACCTCATTTTACTATCTACAATATTGTGAGCCAATTCGCCTTCTCACCAAATGGAAGCAACATGTTTTTCTTCACCACAATCATGAAATAAATAGAATCCAAAATTCCTGCACAGAACAATGCCCAAAAAGTTGCATTTGTAGGTCAATAAAGGATTATAGCACAAACTATAGAAGTGGAAGACAAGGCTACATTTCTAGGGTTCTTGGGTTGGCACAAGCCAGTAATCAATGAATCCACGACAAGATGCACAAGGAAACCAAATACAGAATACACCACTGCAGGATGAGTGCATATGAAATAGCTTAATAAAATTAGTAGACCTAAAATTATTACAAGTGCCTTTGCACACTTAATTTCTCTCTCAATAATGACTGTGTTAGGTTTCAAGGCACTATCCTAGTGGCTATGCAACAAATTTCCAAAATCTTCACTCATAAAGGGGTCTTCACTCCTAATGGGGTATTACAGATGAAATAGGAACTCAAGTTAGTGTGCCTTTATGTTGGTGGTCATCATTTGAAATTGAAAAACGAACTGGTCACCTAAAGTTTAAAACAATCTTAAGGAACAGTAACCAATTGCATATAACAATCTCATATGTTTGGATTCTCGTCAAATAAATTTGTTCCAGAAGAGGGGACCAAAGTCAACGACAGCAAGGGGCAGTGCAAGTGGACCTGTCTATGCATTAAATGATTTGAAGGAAGGACTGACACTGCTTTCAAACTCATTATAGGCAACAAGATAGCAAAGGCTAGGGCATCCTGAGAGAGAGAGAGAGAGAGAGAAAGAGAGAGAGAGGCTAGGACATCATTACAAAGAACTAGCTAAAAGGACATTAATTTGTTTTCCATTGTTTAACTAGTAAACTTCATAGAAATTACAGAAATTGTCAACTAGGATGTCAAGTTTTACCCCTTTTAAGCATTTCTCCAAAGAACACAGATTTTTCATATGGGGCCGTGCCTCATATCTTTAGAGAGATAGAGTTGCAATTTCTCATATCAAAGTTCTAAGAAGCACGGTCATGAATATGGATACGGATATAGATATGGACATAGAGTTACAGACGCATGCTACGATCACACCCTATGATCACAACCAAAGACACAAGGGCACTTCTAAGAAGGTGCCAGATTCGTGTCAGACACTGACAGTCATCGGACACTTCCCGACACGTGTCGGAGTTCTGACACACTTCCAAATGTGTCCTATTATTTATTTTCAATTTTTTAGAATCGGTCATGCTTTGAACACTTGGGGGACACACATGACCATTGTCTAGACACACATGAACATATTAAATGTTTGAAGAAAATAAAAAAAAAAATACCTTAAAACATTTTTTTGGGAGTTGGGACTTTTACTTAGTCTCAAGGGTAAACATAAAAAATAGTAGAAAAGGCATATAACCTTTATCAAAGAAAGTCGTATCATGCCCCCTCTTATTATGAGTTGCTTTCCATTTCCCAATTTCAATATGTGCCAAAAAATTTGAAGACATTGAGAAGAATCGAGTGATTATGGAATCAATATTTTTCCAAATCATATTTGTAGGCCTCACCTCATGGGAGAACAGGATCTCAAGAAATTCAAAGAGAAGATTATAGCCCAAGGAGACTAGCTACAACAGAAGGATTGTAGAGCCATACATGACTTAAGGTTAAAAACCAGTTAATACAAATATATTGGAGTAGACAATCTTTCCAAAGCCATGTGCTGCTTTACTGCAAATAAAGCATGGAGAAACATTTTTTAACACAATGGTTTGACTCTCTATGAAATTATCATAGCTGATGCAGAAAGAGAATATAGAGACAATGGGTAATTAGTACCTTGAAAAGTTAGGTGTAAGCTAAACCAGGATAATAAATTGTGGACTTTAGCACAGCTGATAAACATGGAAACATAAAGGAACTGAACATGTAGTGTAAAGATGTCAACAAAGCTAACTCCATTCCTATACCAAGATTGCTGTGAAGTCTTCTCCACTGGGTTTTCCACAAAATCACTGATTGAGGTGAAGAATATATTAGGAACTTGAAGCATTTAAAAGGCTTTGACCTCAATATGATATGGAAAATTAAAACAAATGCTCTAGAAAATACTACCCATCTTCTAAAGAAAGCGACTATGTTTCAGCAATATGTAGAGTAGGGATCAGTAATACCTGACCTACTTCTCTGGCCTAAAAGGCTCGTGAGTTGAGGATGGTAAAGTAATCGTGTAATCTGATTTAGGACACACGTTTATGTAACACCAGAAATACATGGTTTTTTTGGGAATTTTGTGAAAGATTAAAACAAATTTATATTTTAAGAAAACAAACCAATTTAATTTTTACTTGCACAAAGTTTTACAAGATCTTCCCAAGATTATAAGAAAGTAAACAACTTTGAGAAGATCAGAATGATTGAATGAATAGGATTCCTAGTAGTTGGCGGTGGCGATGTTAGACAAGTTAGAAAGAGCGCTCTCCTACAAGGAGTGAGCCAAAAATTAATGCAGGACGACACTGAAAGGGCTTTATCAAGGTTGACATATGTGGGTTAGTTCGGTTTGTACAGGGTAACAAACGTGTTGGGGCCGTAATTACGCAAGAATAGAAGTTGGGTCTGCTTTGGGACATTTTCAAAGGCAGTCGAGATGTTGCAAACAGTACCCCATGAACAGTAAATTGGAATTTCTTTTGTAGTTTTGGCTGGTAGGATTGCTTCTTTGATGGAGACAACTGATTGGGCTAATTAAACAGGATTTTAAGTTCAAACAAGGGTAAGCAATAATGTCTGATCTGAGTGATACAAAGTAGAAAAAGAAGAAAAATCTAGGCACTAAACCTAAATTTCCATGGGCATCACACCCAAGGTTAGGGTCGCATCATAGAGTCCCAATCACACAGTCCCAAAGAAGCTTCAAAAGCTTTTGTAAATTCTATAAACTTGTTCTCTCCATTGAATAAGAAGCATTGCATAACTTTACATAGACTTATAAGGACACCCAACTCTAAATGGACTATGACTCCAAATTTACAAACTAAGGTATTGTACTTTTAAAACCCACAAAAAATTCTAAAAATCATAATTACAAACCCAAGAACATAATTTTACCAATCTTACAATCCATGGACAAACCCAAAAGCCCATGTCCAAAAGCCTAGAATTTACCAAAATACCACTTGTGGAAAACTGACTAGATTCATATTTCACCTAAATAGACATAGAATAGGACTCTACCACAATTAGAAACTTAGTTACTTTTAGTGTCCATAGGATCCTTGAAATTATGCCAATTTCCGTAGTTCATCTCTTCTTTAATTCTACTCAGCCTTGAGCATCTCGTGGACTGCATAAAGTGGATCAAAAAATAATTGGTATTGCCCTCTAAGCCAATCTAAAAATTGAACTTTACTGGATAAGTGATAGGTAATAAGTGGGTGTTTTTATTCCCAGATATGCTTGCAAAGTGTAAGGAAATCAAACTTTATATGCCCTATGAGATGGTAAAGATTGCAGAAATCTGTATGGAGAAGATTCCCTATTATATAACTGTCAGCGGAGATAAATTAACCCATCTCAGAGACTAGGAATATTAGGTGAGAGAGTGAGATATTTGAATTTGATATTATATAACATCATTGCATCTGTCGAAGCATGGTTTGGACATGGTAAAGGGTTACAATAAAGGTGATCAATGATACCTCTCCCAATGTAGGTGACATAAAGTCATACTGAACTTGATAATAAAGTCATCTAGTCATTCAGCAAGTAGACAAAGTTGCACAGTCTTCAAACTGTGAGCCAGATCAGGCTTGACGCATATGAAAACATAGTTGGTAACAGTTTAATAAGACCAGCTGGGCTAGTACTTATACTGGTGATGCCAATCCAGCAGAACGTACAGCACTCCAACTGAACCTCACAAGAATTGTCCATGTTATAGAGATAATTAAAGAACTCTGTGATGCGTGTGTATATTTATTCATACATGTAGACAAAAAAAGGGAAGCAAGGAAAAATATATATCACCAACCTGACGAGCAACCTGTGCTAGACGCCGGCTGTCTCGAGATGATTCAGTTATGGAGCTAGACTTCTCCATCTCCAGTGGACCATTTTGTTTCTCTGCTGCCTTTTTCTTCAAAATTCCCTCTTCAAGAGGGGCATTCCCATCAGAGCTGATCAGAGACTCTTTCTTCCTTTTCCTTTGGAATGTGTACTTGATAACCCTATCACTTACAGCTTGGTTAGGAATCCCACTATTTGTGCCAGATATTTTTGTCTGTAAGTTTACTACTGGCATATCAACTTTCTCAACATCCCCTCCAGAAATTGGAACCCCCGAACTGTCTGCAGATCCAATTTCCTGTCTCGTTAGCAATAATTCATCCATTGATGCCTTGTCCTCGTTCGTAGCGTTTTCAACACTTACAGCTTTAACAAACTCTGCATCACTTTCAGTAACTTCTGTACGTCCTAAAGGTGTGCCCCGGTATGTTGTATCTGCTGATAATCTTGGGTCCACTTTAGAAGGGTCACCACCAGATTGAGCATTGTTATTGACAGAACTTGCAACTGCACAAGACAAATCAGAAGTTTGATCCCTTTCCAGGGCCTGATTAGAGAGACGCCCAGATGAGGGGGTTTTGTTTTTCTTATATCTAGTACCTCTTCTCTTTGGCTGTCGGTAAGTTATCACAGGGTGACAGCGTTTGCTATGACCAGCCTGTACTACATCTTTCTTCTCTGTACTGCACATCTGATCAGCCTTGTGAGTAGGTATATCTGCTAATAATATTTGGGCCACGCTGGAAGGGTCTCCACCAGATTGAGTATTGTTATTGACAGAATTTGCCACTGCACAAGACAAATCAAAAGTTTGATTCCTTTTCAGGGCCCGATTAGAGAGATTCTTAGATGACGGGTTTTTGTTTTTCTTATATCTAGTAGCTCTTCTCTTTCTCCGTCGGCAAGGCCTAACTGTCACAGGGTCGTAGCAAACACTATCAGCCTGTAATACATCTTTCTTCTCTGTACTGCACATGTTATCAGCCTTGTGAGTAGGTGTTTTACAGATCTCTTCACCTTCTCCATTTTCTCTGCCACCTGTTTCGTAATTTACATCATCTATTGTTCCAGAAAAGGACAATTCTCCGGCCATCAGTTTCTCTTCGAATGCACGAATTCTCTGAGTGCGTCGATTTCTGTAGGGTTCAGGCCCCTTGTTTCTCAGTATTATAGCGGGAAGATCAGGTTTACTAACATAGGGATTCTCTGCACGAAAGTCATTTGCACTATAGCTCTTACAGACCTCATTTCTTTGATTGAAAGCTGAATTCTTCATGTCAGAAGCTGTGAAAGATTGAAGTTGTGATTCTGGAGGAGGGAAAATAACAGACTGAGAACTACTTAGTCTGTTCTCCTCTGAGGTAGACGGGCGATCAGGTCTACAGATATAGGAATTCCCAATACGATAATCATTTACATCGTAGCACTTATAGACCTCATTTCTTGGATTGAAAGCTGAATTCTTCATGCCAGAAGCTGAGGAAGATTCAAGTCGTAATCCTGGAGGAGGGAATATGATGGACTCAGAAGATTTAAATCTGTTCTCCTGGGATGTTTGTTCCTGAGCAGCAGTATCATGTTCATCCATATGCTGTAACTTGCTGTTTCTTACCCTCTCCAGTTCAGCCTGCACTTCTCTCAACTCTTCTCTGAGGTCTTTTACTATATCCTCAGCTTCCTGAAGTTGTGCTTCAAGTTCTTCAATCTTTCTCAGTTGACTCGAGGATGTCATCTTTGTTCCACTAATCTATAAATTTGAACAGTATGTCAGTGCCATAGTTGTTAAGCAGCAGTTATAACAAAGGAAGTAGATCTGCCATAGCGAAATAGGTTTAAATAATGTGATACTAATGCTGGCCCCATTCTTATCATTCAGTTTGCTGGAATGCTTTTGAAACTTTACAGAGATAAAGTGCTTCAAATAATATGTATGGATCAAGGGACAAACTTAAAATGTTGAAATGTGATGGAATGGTTTAGCCCTTTTAATACTGCTATGTGACTGTTCTAAACGCAAGCAGCATTCCAGGCTTTAGTTTAGTGCATAATTGTGCAATCTATTGTCTGATTTAGAGTTAATGATGGCTACAAGAATAACATATTAAAGTTAACTGGAAGTTCGTGCATACTTATATCTAATCCGTAATTGGTTAGTAAACGTTTACCAAATGATTTACCTGCAACAAAATTAAGAAGCTCAATCATCACTAAAAAAATCTGGCAGTCAGGATGGAATTATAATCTTATCAAGGAGTTAGATTACCCAAAATGCTGTTAATTCCACTCATATCTGCCTAGTCCCTTCTGGACTAAATTTGCAACTTGAGGACTTAAAGCATGCTAGTTTTTTCAAAAGTTCATTAACCAGGATTCATCTTATTAATCTCAGGTTAAGAAGCACAGATACTTCTAAAAAAGTGTTGTATCCATGTTGAACAATAGTAGTCGTCGGACACTTCCCACATGTGTTGTACACGGGTCCAGACATATTATTTGTTTAAAACTGGACATGCTTCGGACACTTGATGGACACACGTGTCCATCACCTAGACACACATGAAACACAATGTGGATTTATACAGATCAAAATAATTTCCAATTACAAAAGAAAAACTGTAGATTTATACAGATCAAAATGTTATATTTTAAAGGTAATTGTTTTCTTCTTGTTTCATGTTAAATGATATTTAAATTATGAATTGAATGGTGTTTTTCATATATAATTAGAGTTAGATTTTTTTTTTTGGGTAGTTTGTAGTTGTTACATTCATGTATATAACAAATATATATTTTTTCCGTATCCACGACGTGTCCTCATCCTCATTATTTTTGTCCGTACCACTATCCCTGTCAGTAACAGTGTCAATGTCCATGCTTATTAGATCCCAGGTGTCAGAAGGGATTGATTATTCTTGTAAATTGTGTACCAATCAACCACCGCTTTTCCTTAAGCATGGTTAAGCAAGATATGTGACTACCTTTGTTTTTGACATGCTCATCTTAGAAGGAAACAAATAAAGTGAAAAATGGAGAACCACGCTGGTTGCTTGGTTTTTCAGAGGGCTTCATATCTGAGTCCAGATTTTACCAGATTGTGAAGTCTAAAAATTCTTTCTTTTTTTTTTTGGACAAATAAGTAAACTTTTATATAAGAAAGGCACCAATGGGATGCCAACCATCTACATTAACACCAAACAAAAAACAACAACTAAATCTACTATACATAATTCTTTACTCAAACGTCTTCAAAAAACTCTAAAACTGGTTTAAAGACGGATCAATTGTGCCTCAGTACCAACTATACAAAAGAGGCAAAATGCCACTTTTCAATTTAAATAGAGAGGGTTCCTGTTTGTAAAAAAACTCATCTTGTTTCGCTCCCCCAAAATAGTCCACATCAAACACAATGGCACCAATTTCCAAGCCTTTTTCCTTCTCTAACACCCCCCCCCCCAAAAAAAAAAAAAAAAAAAAAACAAAAAAACAAACCACCAAAAAAAAAGAATAGTAAAATCCATTATGCTCTTAGGACACACACGCATAACTCCAAACATACAAAAAATCATGGCCCAAAGTATGAGAAAATGATCAACCGACTCTCCGTCTTGCTTGCACATACAACATAAGTGATGATCTTTGTGTCCTCATAATAAAGTTATTAATGGTAAGGATTTTTACCATTAGCTGTCATTCCATAAAGTAGGTAACCTGGATAGCCAAATACCTTTCCACAAAAAGCAAATTCCTCGACCGCTCAAAATTTCCGGATTGTGAGCTCCTCCATCTCAAAGCATCTTCATCATTACTATACATGGAAAATTTTCCATTTGTTTCTATCGAAACAGTAGAAACGATTCGTTTCCTATGAGATTGAAACGAAATACTAGTGGAATAATGAAATTCTAGTGGTTCAATTTGAAACAAACAAGAACATAGTGAAATGTACCAAAACATAGTGTAATATACCGAAAAAATAAGTGGTGTCATCACCAATTTAAAACTTTTCATTAATATTGCACACTTTTTATTGAGAAAATGCAAAAGGTTACATTAATACTTGTCATTTCTAAAATGTTTTGAAAACATTTTCAAAATATTTCCGAAACATTTTCATTTCCATGCTAATTGAAACAACACATCGAAATGAAAATTTGATCCTTGCATGGAATAGAATAAAGAATTCCACAAAAAATCCACCACCACCCCTACTTCCTAATCATTCAACTCTCCAGGGACATAAAAACTTAATTTCCCTCTTTCCCACACCAAAGATGGCTCCTAAAAATCACCCTAGCACCATTCCCCACAACATTCTAGTGTTGTCCAAAAAATAATTTGCCCCAACTCTTTAACTTTCCATAAAGCCCTCCTAAGAAGCATGGACATGGATATGCGATACGAACACTTTGACGTGGCAATCTTCAAAAAATGCAGGACACGCGAGGCGGGGACAAGACACGCGCACGCACACACACACACACACACACACACACACATATATATATATATATATTACATGTTAGTTATATGTCACATATATGAATATTTTATTTAAAGATAATCGAAAATTTGTAAGATAACACCAATTAAAATTAAAAATAGTGCATTACATAGCTTAACTGTTAAGTTAGGTATACATCCACATTGTTTTTATTTACAATTGGATCCAAGGTAGTTTCTTCAAACTTGCAATACATTTCTTGTGTGTTTAAGCTATGGACATAGGTCCCTCGAGTGTCCAAAGTGTGTCTGATTTCAGAAAAACTACAAATTATAGGACACGTTTGGACACGTGCAGGTCCGATAAGTGTCGTGTCTAACACGATATTAGCCTAGACAAAGTACTTTTAATCAACATTATCCTACCTCCCTTAGACAAATATTGTGTTTTTCAACCCACCATACGCCTTTTGAATCTTTCTACCACCAATCCCAAACATATCTAGCCTTAGACGATTAGCCTAAAGGCCCAAATAGGTTGTAGGTAGTGACTCCATATGGCTATGGAAATAAAAGCAAACCCCTCAATGTTATGCACCTTACCAAACAAAATCAAGCTGAAGTTTACTTTCAAACCTAACACTGCCTCAAAACATAGTAGCATGCACCTAAGATGCCCTAACTATTGTGCAAAAGCCTAAAAAATATACCAACGTCACCAAAGTGAAGCAAATGTGAAACAGAGATAAGAGAACCATCCATCTGAGCAACAATGAAACCTTCTATAAAGACCACTTGTATTGTCATCTCCACCATCTTACTCAACATCTCAATGCCCAAAACAAAGAGCAAAGGGCACGAAGGGTTCCCTTATCAAACAACCCTAAAACACTAAAAGAAAATAGCTTAGCTGGAGAGCTATTTACCAACTTCGAAAGCCAAACAATGGAGATACAAAACCAAGCCCATTGCCTCTATTTCTATACATGCCCTATCCTTTCCAAAACATGCATCACAAAACCATAATTTACATGATCACAGGCTTTCTCAATATCAAGCTTACCTGAGTTCCCACTCCTCAATCTAGAATCCACACACTCATTTGCTATAAGCATCACATCAAAAATGTTTATCCGGCATAAACGTATTTTGAGATTCAAATGCCACCTTATGCAACACTCCCTTCAATTGCAAATATTGCACCTTTGCTAACAAAGTTATACACTCCCTATTTGCTCCCAAATTAGGCTGGTTAATAGACCGAAATCCTGAATATTATCCGCCCCTTCCTTCTGAGAAATCAATGTCACAAATGATGCATAAAGACTCCACTCAAACTCCCCCGTCTTAAAAAATATGCATAAATCATCCCCCTAATCTCCTTGCTTACTATATCCTAACACTATTGAAAGAAAGCTAAAGTCATTCCATCCAAGCCAGAGGCTTTATCCCCATTAAGAGATTTCAAAGCCACAATAACCTCATCCTCCAAAAAAGGCCATGCCAGCCATGATGCCTCCTCGGAAGAAATTTGGCTAAAATTCCATCCCATCCAATCTGCTGAATCCCTGGACTCTGAATAAAACTCTTCATAAGAGCCTGCCATCCCATCCTAATGTCCTCACCACTCACCACTCAAAATGCTTTTTACCCAACTTGAATCTTTCCAATAAGATTACACCATCTATATGCATTTGCCACTTTATTGAAAAAGCCAGTATTCCCTATCCCCCTCATTGAGCCACAACTTGGTTTTTTCCCCCAACTAATATCCTCCAATTCTTCAATCTTCCCAAACTCTTCGTTGTTCTGCACCCATGTCTGGCTGTCCTCTTCTATGAAACCCTTTCTTCACTCAATTTCATATACACAATGAATATCCTTCAAAACCTTAGCTTTTTGAACCCTCACCCCTAGATTATCGAACTTCTCCTTATTCCACTTTTCAGATATTCCTTCAATAGCTTCAATTTTTTCAATAACACCAGACTAGGCCTACCTTCCACTGTATGTCCTACCCACTCAAAAGCCTTCCACCTGCAACCAAATATTTTCAAATGTGAAAGGGCCTTGACCTCTCGTAATACCACCTCAATCAAGCATAATGTGGAACTAATTGGAACTAGATTTCTCAACAAGCTTTGAACCACATCAAGAAAATGCTACACCCAATCTGAAGTCACCGAGAATCTATCAATGCAATGCAGAGGAGGAAATATTCTGAGGATTAAACCCCCTATTAAGGACAAATTGATCAAATCCAACTCATTTGCGAGGCTAGAGTATTCCCTCACATATCTATCCATGTGCACACTATTTTTGATAACTACAAGAAACTATCATTAAAAAGCACCAATACACATACACCCCAATATTTATGATGGAAAATGGACACAGATAAATAACCTCCAACGCACCATAGAGAATCCCATCTAAAAGGCTATGGCCGCCAACTCTTCCCATAATTCCTTCCTATCTCCACTGGACCATAAACCCAGTGAACATGCATCAAAAGCCATCTTCCACATACTTGAAAAGACAAGAAAATGAAAACACCCCTTTCACACGCTCCTCCCTTTCCAGCACCCTCCTATCCCAAATGGTAAGAACAACACCCAGTGATCCCACAGAGGGTGGGGGTGGATCAATAAACATGACAGGGATATTTAAAAGAGAATGCGATGAAGCACAGTGAAGACCTGCAGAAAATAGGAAGGAAAGAGAGACAAAAAAAGAGGGGGAAATAGAAATTCCGAGATGATTGAGCAGGAGAGAAGAGTGAGACGAGTGAAGAGGCAACAAAGATGAAAGTTGCAGCAGCAGGGAAGGAGGAGAAACAGAGAAGGAGAAGAAGCAGAGAAGAAGAAAGGAAAACAGTTTACCGAAGAGAGATTCGTAGGAAAATCCTTAATCAATTCAATTATGCCAAAATCTAATAAATATTCATTACACCAACCCGAATATATAGGCTAACAAATTATACTCAAAATAATGTCCTAGAAAATATTAAACTTCTAAATAAATTAGAATTCCTAAAATAAGCTCTCATTTATTGCCTTCCTTATGATCTCCATCCGAATGTACAAGAAAGTGGACCAATAAACATGAAAGTGATATCTGAATTAAAAATAAATAAAAAGAAAAAGAAAAAGGAAAAGGAGAAGGAAAAGAAACAAACACTGCAAAATTCTATAGTAGTAGAGTGTGGCAAAAACTACAGTTCATCTTCTATGTATGATCAGCCATATCATTAATGACAAACGTATACTACTGGGCACCATTGCGCTCTAAGCTACAACTTCTTGGTGCAAGTTGAGGCATAGTTATCTTAGACTGTAAGCAAATTCCAAGTAATGCTTTCTTGAATGAAATGATATATAATTTTGTCATTTTGACAAGAAATGGAGATAACTAGGCTTCTTACTGTATCCTCAGCTTCCTGAAGTTGTGCTTTGAGCTCTTCAATCTTTCTCTCCTGACTCAAGTAGGTCATCCCTGCTTCACAAACCTATGAATTTGATCTGGTATGTCAGTGCCATGGTTATTAAGCAGTAAATAAAACAAAGTAAGTAAATCAACACAGAAAAAAATGGATTCGAATAATGTGATATGAACTTTGGCTCCATTATCATAACTCAGTTGCTTTAATGATTATTAAATTTTACCTTTGGAATGGGAAAAAGGTAACTGTGCTTTGAATAATATGTATATGGAGCACAAGACATATTTAAAATGTCAATATTTGACAGAACGGTTTAGTCTGATAACCACTATGGGACTGATCTAGAAAGCAAGCAGCTTTGTACATATTAGTTCAGCGACTAGTCCATGAACCCATATTATGTTCTCAAGATTGTGATGTCTACAAGATCAATATTTCAAAGTCATGCAATTTATCCAGAAATAAATACTTTAAAGTTATGCAAATTCAATAAATGTCACAAAAATTCTAAACACATCGACATTCAATAGAAAGGTTTAGTCTGACCACCACTACTATGTGACTGATCTAGAAAGCAAGCAGCTTTGTACATATTAGTTTAGCGACTACTCTATTAACCCATATTCTGTTCTAAAGTTGGTGATGCCTATAAGAACAACATTTTAAAGTTATGCAAATTCAAAATAATTCAGATTTCAGAGCAATCAAAGCTCAAGCCGAAGTAAAAGTTCTTGCGCAAACATATGGTTGAAATATTTATTTTTAATCCTTATTTAGGTATAAAACGTTTACTAAATGCTTCGCCTAGAGAACATCTAACCAGTTGAATCATCATTGCAATAAATTTTCCAGCTGTCAGCTTGGACCAATAAAAACACTAAAGTTATCCAAGCATGCTGGTAGTTAGTCTACCTAGTCCCTTCTACACTTAATTTGCAACTTGAGAGTTCAAGCCACACTGGTTTATGTCGAGAATCACAGAATTAGTGTCACTAACCAGTATTAGTCCTAAAGTAGCACGTGTCATGAGGGTGGACTATTCACACGAAGTTGTACAAATCACCACCAATTTTCCTTAAGCATGATTAAGCAAGAAACTTGGCTGCCTTTGTTTCTCAAGTATTCTGTAGAAGGAAGGGGAAAGGGGGGGGGGGAAAAAATAGAAGCATACTGACTACTTAGTTGGGCCTCAGATCCGAGCCAGAATTTTACCAGATGATTTTTTATTTATTTTTTGACAAGTAAAGTAACTTTTAAAAACAAAAAGCGCCTTCAAGAAGGGGGTGAAACCCCATACAAAAGCTCCAAAAGCTAAACCCCACCACCTATTTATACACACAGGCATGTAGCTTTGAAATCCTCTATAAAAGAGAATGATAGAAGAAACGACCGAGCTGGATCAAACAGCATGATAATGCTATTTGGATAGAAAAACAAAGAAATAACAATGGGCACAAAAAGAACTAGGAAATAAATAAATACTCTGCCAAATTCTATGTTAACAGTATGTGCCAAAGATTTCAATAGATGGCAGTCCAATGACAAATGTACATGACAGTATCCATGATCAGTTCATGACAAATGTAGAAGAATGGGTACAATTGTTGTCTGACATTTTCTTGAATGGAACAATACATTTGAAGAAGGTGTTCCATTGCTTTGTCAACCAAATCTTCTGAACAATTTGTTGGTACTTGCACTAAGGCCTAAAAATCAATGAATTATTTACCTTCTTCTTCTTAAGACTGTTAGTTCACATGTTAGCCAACTTGACCTCCATCTCCTTCTCCAACAAGATTATAGCACCACCAATCCCAAGATATCATGGTCACCTTGGGATCATCACTCTGTTGAGGTTTCACCCTTCTCTTCATAACCTCTATTATTACCATACCCTCTCATAAGGTTACCTCCATTTTCTCCCAAGCCTGGTCTGCACTAATCCTATGGTATCACAAGTGTTTTATTACCATTCTCTTGAACCTATCTTCTACTCTCACATTCCAAATGACCTCTATTAAGACTTCATGATGCATATATGAAGATAGTTTAGCTTATAAACTATATAGATTTTACAAAAAGGGAAATGAAATCCTCGATGTTACTTTCAACTTTAGAAAACACCAAAAAATTTTAAAATAGTCACCATATAATTCCAATTAAAAGTACATTTTTTATATTGCTTGTTTCCATTTCAAAAGTTATATATTGCTTTTACTTTTGTACTCAAAACCAATATAATTATCTTCTTTCCCAAATACTTTCAGAAATAAATCAACTCTAGTTCCACACAAACAGAGAAACTCAAGCATTACGCTCATGAGTTTGCATAATTCTAGAGAACCAAAAGGTCCAGAACAACTGTAGTAAATATAGCAAGCACCAATCTCGAAACAAGTTTGATAGTGTGTACGTGTGAGCACGTGCCACATGAGCGTGTTTTAAAGAGAGAGATGACAGTGAGAGAAAAATGCGAGGACAAATTTAATGACTTCCTATCATTTTATATTACTAATAACAACTTCCAAATTAATGATAATTTCTCAGATGGATCATAAAAAGGACACATTGCAAATAAATAAGACAGACAACAAAAAAACAAAGTATGTCATAACGGCCACAAGAACAACATATTGATAAATAATGGCCAAGACACCAGAACAACTGTAGTAAATATAGCAAGCACTAATCCCGAAACAAGTCTGATCGTGTGTACGTGTTTGCACGTGCCACATGAGCGTGTTTTAAAGAGAGAGATGACAGTGAGAGAAAAATGCGAGGACAAATTTAATGACTTCCTATCATTTTATATTACTAATAACAACTTCCAAATTAATGATACTTTCTCAGATGGATCATAAAAAGGACACATTGCAAACAAATGAGACTGACAACAAAAAAAAACAAAATATGTCATAACGGCCACAAGAACAACATAACGATAAATAATGGCCAAGACACCAGACAAAATAAGGTAACAATATCTTCAGCATGGATCCTATATCATATCAATATAAAATTTCCACTTTGAGGAAAACTTAGAAAAAAGAAAGTTATTCTGAGCTCCTACAACATTCTTGACATCCATGAACTAGAACCCCCCAAAAAAGATATAAATTAAATTACTTTGTAAAGAAAATGTAGTAACATTTGCCGCCAAAAACAAAAACAGCACCAACACCAACAACAACCACAAATTCTTAAGTCCATAAACTTTACCATATGAAAGTTAGCAATAATCTTGAAGGAAAAAAATAAGCAATCACATATACCAAATTGGACGCCAAATAAAAAACAGATTTACTGTTCTCAACTGATTGAAAGATGCAAAAAGAAAAGAACACAAGTGCATTGTATCCTTGCCTCTTTTACAGAAAAAACAAGTGCATTCGACCTACAGGTAGAGGAAAAAATTCCGTCACAGCAAATGATGAATAGATTGGGACTCTCAAAAGATTTGCTCAAAAAAATTCACACTGAAAACCTCCCAGCCAAATCAATTCTAGATCAAAACAGTTTTCGTAGCCAAACAGCACTTCACAGCAGACCTAGATTACAAAACACCCACCACATTAAAACACAAACACAAAAAAATATACACATTAATCACATTAAAGCAACCAAATTCAAAAAAACAAAAGAAGAGCAAACCCATTTGAGACAAAACGGTTATACCTTAGAATCCACCGTTTGTTTGAGGCGAAGGAGCATCTGAAGCGCCTGTTCTTTCGTGACGTTGAGCTCGTGCTCAAACCGGAGAGCTTTTCGTTCGGACGCCATAATCCGAGCCGCGGCTTCTTTTGCTGTATTCAGGATTATATCGGCGTATGCCTTCTTCAAAGCCGTCAATCTCTGCATAACCCAAGAAAAAAATTAAACCCACCAAAAATCACATAAAAATTCCTATCAAATACTTCCACAAAACCAAAAAAAAAGTGAGGATACAGAAGATCAAAATCGACTCCCGTTTAAAAAAAGCCCAAAAAATGACAGTTAAAAGGGTAGAGAATCGGGTGGGTAGTTGGTGACGGTGGTTGCGGTAGTTCCGCCGGTGGAGGAAGTGGGGTTGTGGGTCAGATTCCGGCGAGTGATGGTCGGGAATCTTTACCTCGTCGGCGTCCATTGTTTGGGTTTTCCTTAATGCATCGAACTGTTTTTCTGGTTTCGGACCGAAGCGAAGAACGAGAAAGCGAGGAGAGAGGGAGAGGAGGGAGGTTGTTTTTTTCCCGTTCCTTGTCGCAGCTGTCTGTTATGAACTGAAAGTTCTGTTACCGCTGTTACTATATTGTCCTTAAAAAATTACAGTAATCACGAAAGTGCCACTTAAGTGACAAACAGTCCCCGCCGGTTCAATTTCGTTTTCCCTGGGGGGCGGCATGAGAGCGGTCCCACTAGCCCCGTTTAGCGGCTAATTTTCGTAACAAAGTAAAAATTTAGACTTTATTTTGACACAGAGGTCATTTAAACTTATTTCTATGTTATGAGTTTAACGTTTTTAGAAAAGTTAGACAATAACACTATGTGTATTGTGAATATTTATTATTGGTGGAATTCACGTCTTCGTATAGAGATTGATGATACTCTCTTGAGGAATCTTATAAGTTTTGATTATGTCAAACCCTGCAGGTGGATTATGAATCCGACATATCAAATAAGTTAAGTAGAAGGTCTCAAGGAATTAAACAAGTCTATTAAATTTAATTGTCAGTAATTTAATTTAATAGACGGGTATCTGTAATATTAATGTGAGGAGATAAATAAGTATTTAATAATATGGAGCTCGAAATATAATTTCTAGTATAACAGGGAGTGCAATTATAATTTGTTAGTGGTATAAATTATAATTTACGTAAGTAAGGATTAATCCTGGTTGGATTAGGAGTCTTTATTTGCGTAGGAAACCCTAGCTGTACTAATCCTATGGTCCCTGTTGTAGCCTCTATATATATGCACTCTAAGAGCTGCTAGGGTTACACACTCTGCACATAATTGAGAGATACACATTTTTATGAGGAAGAGAAACCCTAGCAGCGGCGAGCCCATTCTTTGTAGAGCAAGGCGTGTACGAGGAATATAGCAGAAGTTCGAAGGTTAAGTTCGAACGATTACTTTGTGCTTAGTGTTGATTCTTGTTATTCAGGATCAAACCAAAGAGATCTCGAAGGTACGATTCTAATCACGTAGATTAGGCTATGCTAATCAGATCAGAATTTTTGGTAGTATGCGTATACACTACAGCCAGGTTGTGGGAAATTCCGCAGTCCCTAACAATTATAGCACTCTGAATCATTGGTGGTTGTAACTCCCCAACGATAACCTTCATCATATGCCAATGTCCACTTCTTTGGGTCCTCATTCCACAAAGCACGATACGCCCTTGCTGCTGACTTTGACTTCGTTCCTAAATTTTTAATTTCATCTACTACCTCATCAAACTTCCGCACTTGATGGGCAGTCCCAGCTTGCCATATGAGATCCTTAACTTTAATATTACCGAAATTTTTGTGGTAATTACTTTTAAAGTGCCTAAAGCAATATCTATAGAATCCAGCTGGTTGCCCTCGTCGTGGTGTTTCCCATTCATGTTTGACGGCGCTCAATATAGCTGCATGTCTATTAAAAATCAATGTGACACCTTTTTGGCCCGGTACAATTAGATGCCTGACATTACGTATAAACCATGACCAATCACATTAATTTTTTGATTCAACTAATGCAAAAGCTAGAGGAAAATTTTTTTTCGTAACAGTTCTCACTATGGCAATCAACAAAACTCCTGTATATCTACCATAAAGAAAAGTACCGTCGATTCCTATGACTGGCAAACAATGCTTGAAACCTTCAATGTATGGCCGAACTCCTGTCTGGCGCCCTAACACCTAACGTATCCAAGTCCAATGTTTCTAAAATCACAGCCGTGCCCAGGTTTCTGAACTCCAAGGTTCTGATGTACCTTGACAACTTTTCATAGGATTCATCCCAATCTTCGAAAACCATGGCAATGACCTTTGTTCTTCCAAGCCATGCTTTCTTGTATGAAACTGTGAAACTAACATTATTTTTCACATTCTCGATTATGGATGTTATTTTTCAGTCAAGGTCTTCCTGTACACCACAACAAACAAACACTCCAAACTTACTAAGGAAGGGCATTAACAAATAATATCAACACATCTTACATTAAAATTGAAACTGAAAGCAACTTACCGCAACTTGTGTCTTAATTAAGTATGCAATAAATGTTGAATTTAGATTGCGGTGATCCAAACTCTCCATCCCATGTAAACATGTATAAGGCCCGGGGTATTGCGTGATCTCAAAAAAACTGTGCTTCTTCTTCAAACAGACACGTAGTTTCCAAGAGCAATCGTAATTGCACTTGGTGCTCCAAACCTTTTTATTTGTTTCCACAACATGATAGTGTTTATTTTTCTTCACATGATACCAGTTACATGCATGGATCAATGCATCCTTATCTTTGAATACCATCCCTTTTGCAAACTCCGGATTAGCATCTGACCATGTCGGACCGCGATCATATAAGTCTCGACCACTCACGACATCATCTGCCCTAACCAAGTTCGTAAAAAAGGGCATATCTGGAGTATCATGTAACGCTTCATTAAGGTTCGATTCTTCGTGCCTATCGTCATCACAGTCGTCATTTAATTCATTTCTCATTAAAATTTCAATATCTCCATTTGAATTGTCAGATTGAACAACATCTGCTTCTTCATCTATATGTGTCCTAGTCTCGTCTAATGCAACTAGGCGTTCCACAGGATCCAGACTTCCATTGGGACCTCTCGCCTCTATGCACCCACCTTGCCCTGATGCATATTGTGGGTGAGGTATTGGTGGACTGTAAAAGTCATGAAACTATTCAAAATTACTAAGGCCCTGCGAGAAATTTTCATTTGGGTTGAAGAGGCTAGATATTCGTTGCCTTGGCCCTTCCTCAACTATTGTGCTTTGGCTACTCTGTCCAAGTGAAATCATTTGAGTAAATGACCCCAGTGCCGATACATCTCCCCTCCCTGACAATAGTTCACCGTAGGTTTGGACATCTGCACAACTCACATTTGCACAACTTCCACTGGTGTTCATTGTGCTACCCTTCTCTTTTACAACATATATTTCAACACATTGGTGGTCAGGATATCTTGAAGGAACATTCAACACATTTTGCAATGTCCTGTTGTCATTGATTGACAACTTCTTATATATCATGACATATCCATTTCGTTAGTGCGGATATCTACATATGAACTTTATAGTCACATGTTCTCGGTACTCAGTCATCATTTGCATAATCGTATCACGTAAAACAGTAACCGAGGTTCCCATTTCAACATCATAATATGCACTAGCATCTATATCATAGGATACACCTTCTCGGCGATCTCGTATTATCTTTCCCCCCAATAAAATATAACCATTGTTGTCATTATTTAGTTTTGCCTACCAAACACAACTAACAGATATGTCAGAAATATACAAACTAATTAAATTAAATGTTTTAAAACTTATGTAAATACACATTTGACAGTTTATCCTAAATATTATTTACTTATATAATATAGTAAATTTATTTTGATATAAATACGAAATGACTATATCTATTTTATATATATGTTATAAACTTGCAAAAGTAATTTGAAATTATTTACTATTTTTTACAAATTTTTGAAATCATTGTTAAAATAAATTGTGAATTGTTTAATTTATTTATGAATTCTTTAAATATTTTTATGTTTGTTCAAATTTGTTAAAATAAATTATGAACTGTACATATGTTCTAAACATGCAAAACTAATTTGAAATTATTTAACAATTTTTACAAATTTTTCAAATTTTTTAAAATAAATTATGAATTTTTTAAATAATTCTTAAAATAATTTTTTGTTAACTTTGTAAACAGAAAATTATGAATTGTTTAATTTTAATTTTTTCTTAAATAATTGAATTATTTACTACTTTTTTGTTAATGTGTGTTACTATTTTTTAATTAACATCTTTTTAATTTTTACTAATTTTAAATTATTTACATATTTTTAATATATTATTTAACATATTATTTAAATAATTATCTACACATTTTTTTTATACATGCTGAATTTTTCATGTAAAAAAAAAATTAATTACAATAACACTACAACTAACAGTGTAATCAAGAGGAAGAAAAAAAAAACATATGTATATAGAAAGATAGATGTTATTCGTACGTAATAATACATGAATGAAAAAAAAAACAACAATGTTGATATATTATTCGTATATATATATATACATAACATTAAAATCAGAAAAAGAGAGATAGAGAGAGTATTTATTACCTTATAAATGACGAGTTTGAACTAAGTGATCGATATGCAACTTGAAGACAACTATTATTTTCTACGTATGCAACTTGAAGACAAGCTCTGGAAAAAATTTGTCGAAGTGAAGTGAGACCTTCTACGCTGTGAATGAAAAAATGAAGTGAGAATAAAAACGCTAATTCAAATAGCGTTTTCAGGAAAAATGCTATTTTAATTAGCGGTTTTATTGAAAATGCTTTTTAAATTAACGTTTTTATTGAAAACGCTTTTTAAATTAGCGTTTTTACCCTACATACGCACCACAGTATAAATACACATAAAACGCTTTTTCAATTAGCTTTTACGTTAAAAACTTTTTTTAAAAAAATGTTAAACTCGCACTAGGAAATAAAGTTCAAACCGCTCCCAATTCTAGAATAAAGATTATATAAGAGTTTTGTTATGAAACGTGTCATAGATACGTAGTTCGATGCGTGGAATGACCTCCCCTGGAAGCGCTGGCGAAGTGAGGTACAATGGTAGTGCAGTGACAGGTGGACGGTAGAGATTAAGGAGTTCCGTAGGGTGGCAGAACAGATAAGCGTTTCCTTTGTGCAATAAAGGGTTGGATTGTGAGAATCTAAAAATATTAACAAGTTTTAAGTCTTTTTGCGTTGGCAGAATTTAAATGCAGAGGAGTGAGGACCAAGTCTCTCAAAACCACTCCGTCGTATTTACGTGGGGTGACATTTTTGTGACACTTGTAAAAAATTTTATACGGTAATAATTTTTAATTAAAAAACCCATTATACAGTGAAAATAACGCTTATATACTCTAAAAATATATTGTCTTTTCTTACACATGATATTACATGAATAAATCATCATACTACATTAAATACGAAAATATTGTGTGACGGTCAGCTTAGATAATTTTTCCTCAAAATGACTCCCTTTTGAGTAGCTTTATTCTTATCTTGGGTTATTTAAAAGTAGAGAAGAAAATAGCCAAGGTGAATGTAGATCGAACTGTACACCACTTATTATATCATAAAAAAGCAGGGATGGTGATTTTAACGGCTCATTGTGATATGCATTTCTAGCAAATTACATTGATGAGGGTACTCCAATCTTATCCCTTCCTCATTTAAATTTTGGTTTTGCACAATAAATTCTCATTCTAGCCACTTTTATGAGGTTTGAATTTGTTGCTTACTGGGGTAATTTTTTAACTCTTTATAAGCCTCCTTTTTTTTTTGTAACAAAATCTTGCTAATACCATTTAACTAATACTAGAATTACTACGATTTTTATTTTTATTCAATAGTCTGGGGTGTTTAGACCAACTTACATGTACCTTAATTAATTTTTTTTTAGTTCAATCAAAGATAAGTCATTCACACTTAGAACTAAGGTGAACATAATGATAAATCATTTGCGGCTAACTCTTGACCTCGACATGAGTCCTTGACCCCCCTAAGAACTTTGGAATACAAACATGGTGATACTCATTTGAATCCACTTATTTATTAGTTACTTTTATGTTCATTAACTTTTTAAACCAAAACACAATATTCTGCCTTCTTAGAAACTATTACAAGTGTAGCTATGAAAACTTTGGGCTCTAAAGTTAAGTTAGTTTGAGCGTGACTTCAAATCATAACTTAATCTTGAAACAAAGTTAGATGCTAGGGTGGCAATTGCTGTGACTGTAGACAACTCCACACATACTCACAATTTGTTGTTCAATTATCATGGATTGTAGATGGTTACTAAATCAAATGAAGTATCGAAAGGCCTCTCAAATGTACACGAACCCAAATTTTTGTTCATTAAATTTCCTAGATCATAGTTATATGTTGATGCTTGCAACTTGAATTTCTCTCATATTTTATTCGTTCAATCTTTCTACTCTTGGCTTTAAATAAAATTTCCATTTCACAAAAAAAAAAAAAAAAAAAAAAAAAATTTAGTGAGAAGTGTTGCTTTAGGAGTGAAAAAAATTGTCACTGAAAGCATATGGATATCCTTTTTTTTTATTTTCTTGGATTAAGAAATATGTGTCTCAGGAAATATATGATTAATTCTAAATCTTTCTTAAAGTTGGCCAAAGAATATAAAGTGGTTTAGTTAATGAGGTGCTCAAATTAGGTAGGTATTCTCTACAAGTTATGGCAAGGTTGAAGTTTTTATGAACAATCAAAACAAATAAACTCTATATCAACCGCGGTTTAAAATTTCGCTAATGCTTTGTTTAGAATCTAGATTTATCAAGAAAATAAGAAAAGAAAAAAAAAAAAGAGAAAAAAGTGAAGGAAATAAGAGAGTATAAATCCTTACTTATTTTCATTTTACACTATTTGATTATTTACTTTCTCCAACAACAAAATATACCATATAATTTCGTACCCTTGTCTCTTTCTTTTTTCTCACTAAATTCTTGATCCAAATACAGCGTAAGTTTGTATTTACCAAGAGTCAAATACTATATGAATATTGAATCAGAACAAGAAAAAAAATATAATTTTTAACATTTCTAAATACTACATATGAATAATATGGAATGAGCATATAATTCATAAGCAGAGTGAGGGGCTAACTCCACTTCTACTTCAAAAAAAAAAAAAAAAAAACTCCAGTTTTTTTAGTTTGATGAAAGAGGAGAAAAAGTTGAATGACAAATCAAATTAAAACTACTTAAAAAAAAGTTGGATAAAATTTTTATTAATTTGAACACAAATACTCTAAAGCAAAAATATGTGAGTGCAACCAACTGGGGCTAAGCCATTGACGAAATTTTCTGACTTTCGTTAAAAAGTTCAAGAGTTTGAGCCTTTTTTCCCAAAATCTTCTTCCCGACTTCGGTTATCTTTTTAATCCGTTTTGAGGAACTATATATATATCTGAGTGCGCGGGGCGGATGCCCGGTTAACCCGACCCGTGGTCCAACCCATCCCAGCAGCAACCACCTGTTATCCACTTCTTCCCCCGCCCCCCCCAACAAGCTCCACGTGTCCTTCTTCAACCCCGGTTGGGCCATTTCACTCTCTGAGCTCCTCCCCCTCTCACTCTCTCGCTCAGATTGGGACCAATTCAATCCGAGTCTTGAGTCTCAGACTCCACCGAATAGGCAGAGCCCCTCTGTTTCATCTTCTTCACCTGAGAAACTGAATTCACGAGACAATTCAATCAGAATCCCCACAAAAGCTCAGGCGAACCAGAATTCCAAAGTCCAAAGACTTCAAAGTAAATGACCGAAATGACTCTCTCCTCATTCTTTATTTCGATTTCCAACCCTCCAACTCTCTCTCCAACAATGCTCGGATCACACCCAATATTGTTCCCGTTTCCCGCCAAAAAATTCGAATTTTCCGACGAACGGAGACTCCTTAACTCCAGCGCCGGAAGAGTCAGAGCCAAGCCGAAGGAGCTCATTCTCGGCAACCCGTCGTTCACTGTCGAGAAGGGAAAGTACAGCTACGACGTCGAGACCCTAATAAACAAGCTCTCGAGCTTGCCGCCGCGAGGCAGCATCGCGCGCTGCCTCGACGCCTTCAAGAACAAGCTCAGCCTTAACGACTTCGCGCTTGTCTTCAAGGAGTTCGCCGCTCGCGGCGACTGGCAGCGCTCGCTCCGCCTCTTCAAGTACATGCAGCGCCAAATCTGGTGCAAGCCCAACGAGCACATCTACACCATCATGATCGGCGTGTTGGGTCGCGAGGGCTTGCTCGAGAAATGCGCCGAGGTGTTCGACGAAATGCCGAGCCACGGCGTTCCCCGAAGCGTCTTCTCATTCACCGCCATAATCAACGCGTACGGCCAGAATGGCCAGTACGAAACTTCCGTAGAACTTCTGGAGAGGATGAAGAAGGAGAGAGTTTCGCCGAGCATTTTGACTTACAATACAGTTATCAATGCTTGCGCGAGGGGCGGGTATGATTGGGAGGGCTTATTGGGTTTGTTTGCCGAAATGCGGCACGAAGCGATACAACCTGACCTTATTACTTACAATACTCTGCTTAGTGCTTGTGCCAGTAGAGGTTTAGCCGATGAGGCAGAGATGGTATTTAGGACGATGAATGAGGGTGGTGTTTTGCCAGATATTACGACCTATAGTTATTTAGTTGACACATTTAGGAAATTGGGTAAGCTAGAGAAGGTTTCTCAGCTTCTAAGGGAGATGGAGTCTGGAGGGAATTTGCCAGAGATATCTTCTTATAACGTGTTATTAGAGGCTTATGCACATTTAGGCTCGATTAAAGAGGCAATGGCCGTGTTTAGGCAAATGCAAGAAGCAGGTTGCATGCCAAATGCAGCTACTTATAGTACTTTGTTGAATTTATATGGGAAGCATGGGAGGTATGATGATGTTCGTGAACTTTTTCTTGAGATGAAAGTGAGCAATACGGAGCCAGATGCCGCTACTTACAATATTCTTATACAGGTTTTTGGGGAAGGTGGGTATTTTAAGGAGGTAGTGACTTTGTTCCACGATATGGCGGAGGAGAATGTTGAGCCAAATATGGAGACTTATGAGGGGTTGATATTTGCTTGTGGAAAGGGTGGGCTTCATGAGGATGCAAAGAAAATTTTACGTCACATGAATGAGAAGGGGTTAGTGCCAAGTTCGAAGGCTTATACGGGGGTTATTGAAGCATATGGACAGGCTGCATTGTATGAGGAAGCTCTTGTTGCTTTTAACACGATGAATGAGGTGGGGAGCAAGCCAACTGTAGAGACTTTCAACTCTTTGATTCACACATTTGCAAGAGGGGGCCTTTACAAGGAGTCTGAAGCAATCTGGAGGAGAATGGGTGAGTGTGGTATTGCGCAGAACAGGGATTCATTTAATGGCGTCATCGAAGGATGTAGACAGGGGGGCCAGTACGAAGAAGCTATAAAGGCTTATGTTGAGATGGAAAAGGCTAGATGTGATCCTGATGAGCGTACCCTTGAGGCAGTATTGAGCGTTTACTGCTTTGCAGGTCTTGTTGATGAGAGTGAGGAGCAGTTTCGGGAAATTAAAGCATTGGGCATATTGCCCAGTGTCATGTGCTACTGTATGATGCTGGCTGTTTACGCAAAGGGTGAGAGGTCAGAATTCATTCCGTTATTTTACAGTTGTTCATCCATTTTGAATCAGCAGCTCAGTTTTTATGCTGTTGTTTCTGTTGTTTGTCGTTCACCATATAATAATAATGGATAATTATTACCTTGGATTTGACATAGCTTTAAACCAGAATCATAGTTGCTACAAAACACTGATACCCTAGCATTTTCTATGGTGGGACATCCATTCCATTACATTTCATTTCGAAAATATTGTTTTAGTCCCTCCATTAGTTTTCTTCTACGTGTTAGTAGAGACCTTTGAATTGGTCTTTAGCTGAGCCAATAAGAGTTGAACTTGGGCATGCTGGATTCATCATCCAAATCATTGAAACCCTTAGCTACATCTGCCTCACTTCTTGCTCTTTCATATTGTATCTTGCAAAAGAGGGGTAACTAATATGAATAACTGATCATTAGGTGACCTTGACGTAGTCACAGTCTATGTTGCATGGACTTTTGTACAAGTATCGAGTACGGGTGTGTGTCTAAGGGTCCGTTTGGTAGAGCTTATTTCAAGCTTTTTTGACTTGGCTTTTTTGCTTATAAGCAAAAAAGTCACTTTTTCCTAGCTTTTTTGTTTTGTTTTGTTTTGCTTTTCTCCTAGTCTTATTAGCTTGTAAAAAGCAAAAAAGCTAATTCCAAAAAAGCAAAATAAAAACTGTCATGGCCCAATTTTATAAAAGGTGAGTTTTAAAGAATAAAAGGTGTAGTGTTGAAAAGTCAAGTCAAAATTAGGATCCACGTTAGATTTTAGTCAAAATAATTTTTGAAATTCATTTTAAAGATACTTTTTATTTTGAAAAATTCTGAAACAAAATTGAGTGGGTCCATTCGTATTTTGAACAAATCCTATTTAATGAAAACCTGCTTTAAAGAAAATATCAAGTATCAAAAACATTCAAACTCCAACCACAACCCAAATCCAATCTAAGCTATAAGAAGAACTAAGTCATAGTATTCTACCAACATAAAATAAGGCTCTGAATGCAACAAAATAATAATAATATAGTCATTCAATTAAAATCTAAAATTAAGATAGAGGTATAATTTAACTTAAAGGCAAAATAACTAAAACCAATTGATACAACAAGATGGGGTTAAAATATAAAATAGACATCTAATGTTCTAATCTAAATCCTCAAGTTTGTTGCCCGATGGCTCACCTGCAACTGTTGTAGAGTGAGTATTTCTACGGTTTAAGTAGGAGGTTATGCTATCGAGCTAATAAAGATAAGGTAATATGTGCAAGTGTACAGATAAGGATGCAAGAGAGTAAAGAAATGTAGTTTTTTAATCCTAACTGCCAACCCAATACCCAATGATATGATACAAGCACACATTAGTCAATTAAATGAAGATCAAACACTTATAATATCAATTCATAAACAATCCAGTCACCAATAGCAACAAAATCAAATTGACTCTATAAGACCAAAACTGAAATGATAAATGCATAAATAAATAAATAAAAATATCCGAACTCACCCAAGTCCAATCCAATGCAAGTTATGTTGCAACTGGCCGTACTTAGGAGGGGATACAATTCCACCTACAATCTCTTCCGCTCTTTATGGGATATCACCCAACGGATGCGTGTTTCCAATTAATTTCACTCTTTATGGGCCACACCCAAAGGACACGTGTATCTTGCCAAATGAGGCACCGGGCCTTTATTCTAATGCAAACTCCTAGAGCTAAGACTTCAAGCTCATGTCAGACAATGCCCAACTACTGATAGACTTTAACACAAGTCTAAAACAACATAAATACCGCATAAAAACAAGATCAATAATATCCAAGTTACCAAATTCATAACACAATTTCTAATTATTATTCAAGACATACGAGTATCATTTTTATTCATTTTTGTGCCTACTTCACACTATATCAAGTAAGCAAAAATATTTAATTATTTCATTTAAATTAACCAATACCTCAAATGTAACTCACATACACGTCAATCACATAAATGTCAAACCAATTATTTTATGGTAAAGCCCCAATTTATTAAACATTAAACATGGTAAATTCCTAGCTTTTTATTCAAACCATTCAATAATACACAAGGCATTAGTAACTAACACATTATGATAAATATAACGAAAATCAACGAAAGGATTAAAAAAAAGTTAAATTATAATTGACTTTCAAGATCAAGTAAAACTTAGAACTCAAATTAAAATTCCTACAGCTATGATTTCTACCCAACCCATATATATAACTCAAAATTGTTAACCCAATAGCAAAACCCACATGTAACCCCCCTACCTCGTTGTAGATTGTCAACCACAAGTAAATTAAAGGTTGTGAAAACTCCCTTTGAAACCACCAAAGTGAAATCCTTGAAAAGAAGAACACAAAATCCTAAGATATGGTACCAAAATCTTGCTCTAAAAGGAAATCAAATGAACAATAAAATGAAGAAAGAAAGAAATGGAGAAAGAACCAAGAGATGCAAGAGACGGTGGTCTCGGGTTGCTGTCGACGGGGTGAGCGTGAGGGAGAGAAAAAGAAAAACAAAAGTTTTGTTTTAAAATCATTTTGGGTGTATTTACTAAAATGCCCCCAAAGCTTATACAAAATTTCAAAAAAACCAACTCTACATTTGACCGGTTGACCAGGTCATCACCAAAACAGCTAAAAATAAGTTGTACCAAACGGGCCTTAATTGTTTGATTTATCTTATTCTTTCTCATGTCCTATGACACTAGGACATGGCAAAATATTCATATTTCTTAGTAGATTTCTTTTGTTTTATAGGATAAAATAATATTTATAAGGTATTATAAAGTATTTCATGAATAATATGAGATATTTATATATATTTTTATGGTAAACTCAAATTACTAAATATTTTTGTTGGGTGAACATCCAACAATACATGTCAGACACTTATCCCATAGCCATATCCTTACCAAAGTGTCGGAGTCTAAGTGTCGAGTATTTGACACGGGTATTTTACACGTTTTTTAAGAGTCCCGGTAACATAGGCCATGGTACCTTCTAAGCAGTAGTTAGGCAAATTCAATCGTCATCTTCTTCTGTTCTCTTAGTTTCTTGCAAGCTAGTCTGCTTGTTTTGCACTTAAGACTTTGCGCTAAACTATTAAAAGAGCCCTTTCAAATCTGAATTTTTTTCTTAACACCCTTCTCTACCAATTACCAGGCACCCACAATCTATTATATAGAACAATGGAACCAAATTCTTTATTAGAGTACAAGAATATTGCAGGTCAGGCATCATGAACACACATTAGTTTGTTAGAATGTTGATTCTCTCTTCAACCTAAAATATTATTTTTCTTAATCTCACTAGTATAGTTTGAGGATTTCTTTCTTGAAAACTATGGAGTTTTGAGGTTTAGAACTTTGATGTCTATAGAATTACTGCCATTATAATAACTACTTTTAGGGATGAATCACAAAGTCTGTAGAAGTTGTATGCAATAGTCATTGTTAAAATTTTCGTCATAGGGTGAGCTGATCCAAGTAGTTCAGATATAAGGCTTTGTTGAGTTTCCTAAGGTGGTTAGTAAGAATCTTGTTGGGACTGGCACTTTCAAAAGTGGCCAAGGAGGAGATGATGGCTAAGAAGATCTTTTTTCTCTTTGCTTCCCCCCCTCCCCCCCAGTTTCCTTTCTAAGATGTATAGTCAAGAAGATGTTTCTGGCTGGGAAAATGGTTATAATTTATGTAACTTAATAAAGGTATAGGATTGTATTGTGTGGGGAAAGAGAATTTATCTAGCCAAAGGCCAGTTGATTTAGCAAAGCCTTTTTTTCTTGGTAAACTTCATGTTTAAAATACGAAGCTTTCCTCCACTAAAGAAACCAGATGTTCCATGTAATGATGAGAAGAAATCAGTTGCCTGGGCAAGTAGTTTCTTTTACAAGAAAAAAGTATTATTTTTTGACATAATAACACTAAAATAATCCATTCAAATTGTAAAATTTGGAGATACATAAAAATGAGGAAGTGTCAGAAAAATTGTTATACTTCATACGCTTCTCTGCACTTAACTGGCTTAAATTAGAATCATGGTTTCCTTCTTGACAACGTCAATAGGGCAGCCCTAATTCACTTTACTTTTTGGCTGCATTAGTTCCACCGATATAGGGTTTGCACATATCCAAATGGTGGAGTAAAGGCAGTAGTTTGGTGTTGAGATGGAACTATTTCTGGTAGTTTGATTGACTATTATTGGTTTGTTAAATAGAAATTTCATTTATGGTTGTGAGCTTTGGCACTATCATATGGGAGGGGGAAAAAGTTCATTATGCTGAACGTGCTGGCTCTTTAGAACCAAGACTTGGGGTATGAGTATTCAACTTCGTTGATTTTGGTTGCTCTAGTTGAGGAATGAATTAATGGAGTCTTGTGGATGTTGATATAATATTTCTTTTCGTCATTTACCTGTTTGTGAATTCGTCTCATATCCTTGCATCTTATTTTCAGGTGGGATGATGCCTTTGAATTGCTGGATGAGATGTTTATAAATAGGGCATCCAATATTCATCAAGTGATTGGGCGGATGATTAAAGGAGATTATGATGATGACTCTAACTGGCAGATGGTGGAGTATGTGTTTGAAAAACTCTACTCTGAAGGCTGTGGTTTGGGGATAAGGTTCTACAACACACTTGTAGAAGCACTTTGGTACCTGGGGCAAAAGGAACGGGCTGCCAAAGTTCTCAATGAAGCAACAAAGCGGGGGCTTTTTCCTGAGTTGTTTCGTAAGAATAAACTTGTGTGGTCTGTGGATGTACACAGGTATGATGAGCATTTATCAGTCATTGGCTCCTTTCTCCTTCCCAAAAAAAAAAGAAAAGAGTCTACGTCAATAATTTTATTGTCATATTGATGTTGATGATTCTGCAGGATGTGGACAGGTGGTGCATGCACAGCAGTATCTGTTTGGCTCAATAACATGTATGAAATGTACAAGAATGGGGAGGATCTTCCTCAATTGGCAACTGTTGTTGTACTGTAAGTTTTTTCTTCCTCTTCACCATTCATCCTTAATTTCTCTTTCTTGGACAAATGTTCCTGCATGTTGCCTGGGTGGTCCAGCCCAAGTGGTTACCATTTGTCAAAGTTTGATTACAGGGCAGTTGGAACTGACCATTGTCTACCCTCTACTGCATGGCATGCCCATATGTTGCTTTCGTGTTGCATTGTTGCTTGTGTTTAGAAATTAAACGCCTGATTTGTTGTCACTGCTGCATGCTAATAGATAACTATGTCGGAATGCCACTGGATGGAAAGGATGTTTAATTCTCTCCCTAACTTCTTCTTGAAAATGTGAAGATGCTTTATTTGGTATACCAATGACAATGACAATGGTATATTTCTCTGTTCACCAGACGGGGGCAGATGGAGAAGAGCTCAATAACACGAGATTTCCCTGTTGCAAAGGCTACCTATTCTTTTCTGAAAGATGATGTTTCGTCATCCTTTTTCTTCCCTGGTTGGAACAAGGGGCGAATTATCCGTCAGCGGCCTCAGCTTAAAAGGTTTTTGTCAGCTACAGAACCTTCTTCAGAAGGGTCCAAAAAGGATGAGTTAATACCTTTAAGTAACACCCCCTTTCCTCTTTTAGGGACGAGAACAACCACAGGTGATGTCAGGAGAGACCAACTTGGAATTACTGACGCCGAATCAAGGATTAGAATGACATCAGAGCTTCTAACAAGCACTGTTTTATAGATGAAACAAATTCCATAGATCACCTTTCGGGGCTGGCTATTCTGGCTTAGATCATGGCAATTTAATTGGAAGGAACTGAGTATTCAAGGATTGCATTCACACGCATTGTAATGTTCCCTCTTGCTGAACAACAAATTTAGTTTCGTTCCAGATGGAAAGTAGCCAAACAGCATATATACACCTAGTCGTGGCAGTTGCCTACTGGTTTGATCGAAGCCAATTTTGCTCTCTGGCTTTACGAACAGGGAATTGAACAGAGGTGAGAAAATTTTAGATTTTTTCCTGCTCAAAATAGTTGATTTTTTTTAAAAATTAAATGTGCATGTATATCTTGTTTTCAAATTTTTTACTGATTTTTTGAGAAATGTTAATTGTTAGATCTGCTTCATATTTCACACTGTGAATGAAATATAAATGCTCACCTTTCTTATCTGAAACATGCGGGGTCAAGTGGGTTACATAAGGCTCCCTGTATTCCAAATAATAGTTTTCCTTTAAGCTAGTTGCTGCATATTTATAGGTGCTCAAGTGACCACTGGACTTATAGGGCAAGACTGTCAAGTGTTTCCTGATTAGTCCCTCAACCTTGAAGTGATTTGTCTTTGAAAAAATTTATTAAGTGGTTGTTTAAGGCTATTCCGAGTAATTAAACTCCTCAACTTCTAGAAAGCAATATAGAATCCTAAAATCTCTCCCAAAACACCTTTTTTCTAAAAACGGGTCGAACACATGCATGTCTCACGTGTGACTCGCATGGTGCAATGTGGCGCTTTAGTGGCAACATTTAGTATTTTGGCACGTTGAGAGTTTCTAAATAGCTAGATGCTTAATAAAATGTCAGGAATTATTGTAGAGATAGTTTTCAGACATAGAATGCCTGACTACCGATAAATTGGCTGTGCTATGAACATGAGCTGATCATCACGGTCATGCAGTATGGTGGTATTTATGCTGCCCCCATTGATTTAGGTCATTGATTTTCTTCCGTGGTGATTGGGCAGATTATATTGTGGCCTAGCTATGAAGTTAGCACTAAGAATCTAGGACATTAGCGTTAATGAATTTTAAAAGAGAGAATGTTTCCTTCCACTGACACTAAAATGGATTTTAAAAGAGAATATTTCCAGTCAAAGGGGAAGAAAGTGTAGATGCGCACAAGTTGTAGAATATATAATCATGGAGGATAAACATTATTCAAATATTACAACTTGCAAAGCAAGTATCTCATACTAATATAGAATTTATTTTGTGGATATCCTGCCCCACTTTACAGGTTTTCAGACTTCATCCTTAACATATACACAAAGTAGGCTAGAAAGAAGAAAAAAGCCTCAATTGCATCCCACAAAGCCTCTAAATCCTGACATTATGCTTATTAAACTTGCGGGCAATGACATTTCTAGTCTAGAACCAAGATAGTGAAACCAATTGGCTTATCACGGAAGCAAAACATTTTGAGGCATCGTCACAAAGTAGCTTAATCATAATTCCTCTTTATTTCCATGTGACAAAATTCCAGTGTGACAATATTTGAGAGCATAGTTTGCCTTTCTTCTCATTTTGCAATGATTGTCCTTCAAATCCACTTTGATAAAAATGTGAGATCGCCCTTCACACACACTCACATATCCTTTAATTCCACTATGTAAAGATTGAGCAACCTATGCATATATATATGTATACTCTGCTTGCCACTTTGTCTTATTTTGTCTTATTTCGAAAGACTTAACTCTATTGCTCTTCCCACTGGCTTTTATCTTTATGCAACTAGTGCAGAAGCAATTCCCAGTGTTTGTTAGTTTGTTAGTATGTTGGCATGTTGCAGTGCAGCACTTTGCAGGGTCAACATGCATTCAAGGTCTAATCGAAGATAAGAAACTAGAAGAAAAAAATGTTACAAAAGGCATGACAATAAAGATGTTTTTATATAAATTTTAAATATGAGAAAGAAAAGGAAAATGAAGAGAAAAGAAGAAAAAGAAAAGAAGCAGCAGCTTTATCAAATAACCTTAATTGATCATTTATTATCTAGTATTCTAGTGGCTGAGCAAATTTATAACATGTTCTATCAGGTATTCAGAATCCCAAGTGCACAAAAGTGGTGGTAAATTGGAATTATTGAATTTGACTGAAAGATTTTCATCTTTTAATTGGAGATAGACTTTCTTTTTGAGTTACATTGGGCAGATTATGTCAGTAGTAGTAAAATAAATAAGTAAACAAATAGAAGAAATAAAATGGAAATGGCAGCAATCTGTCTGTGAATATATTGAACAGGACACTAAACTGGTCATACCCAGTGCACAAAGCTACCGCTTGTAGGAGGGTCTGGGAGAGATAGCAAGTAAGGCAGCCTTTCCCCCCAACATTTTTTTTTTCCCAATAGAGTATGGGTGGAAAATTAAGCCATTAATCAATGAAAAAGCTGAAATGAATCTGCTTTTCCTTTTTCTTTCTTTCTTACTTTGCCCAAATGATTAAGAGTAATATGCCGACCCTAGGCCTCTGTCATCTCAGATATCTCAGGATTCTCTTGATACCATCAGACTAGCAGGTCATTAGTGTGTTGATAAATTTTTTTATTTGTTTGCTTTTTTTTTTTTTGTTAAAAATATTCACAACAGTATATTTGGTACTTTTCTAAAGGAAATTATATGCTAAGCTATGTGCCATATAATTATTTTTTCTCTATTGTAACTATTATAATACAAAAGAAGTAAGTCAAAAAGCTCATCAAGAATATCTACAAACTATCTATATATCATATCAATATTGATTTAGTCAAAATATGATATCTTTCTTCCATGATATGATACATCTTCCACTTGTTTGACACCACTCCACTACTTTTGCTGCCCCATGTTGAGGTTGTACATGTGGTGGGAACTTTGCAAGTATAGAATTGGAGAAAATCTGCACTGAAGGGTAACCTGATTTTCTTCAGCCCTAAGAAAACACTCATGGATAATAGAAAGCAATACCATGCCTCTAAGATTCAAAAAAGAAAAAGTTTAAAGGTCACATCTTCAAAACACAGAGTACTATATATTAGAGTGAGAAAAAGAAGAAGAACTATCAATTTCAAACAGTAAAAAGTAAGGAATATGAAAGGTTTGAACATGGAAAGCTGTTATATATACAAAGCTCTACATAAACACATGTATGCAGCCTTAAGAAGATAATCCAAAAATGACCTAAAAACTGACAGGCTCTCTCTCTCTCTCGGATGGATGATGGATGAGGCAGACAGCACATATATTATCCTATCCTACCCCAGTACCACCCCACCAATAAAGGTCATTATTTCTTATACACAGGAAAAAGAGAATATGCTTAAACTGAGAGGGTCCATTCTCTAATAACCATCCACTTTTTCCACCAGTACCAGTAGTGCTCAACCCAACAGGTATCAAAGTATTATTTGTTGTTGTTAACTGATGATCTTGAATTGGATTTGTAGACGGAAAGAAAAAGAAAAGAAGAAAAAATAGAAAAAGAGAATGAAGTAAAAGATTTTAAATTTTTTCTTTTGTTTGATTGGGCCAAGAAAATAAGAAGAAATGAATTTGTATTTGTATAAAATATTTATTTATTTTTGTTTTCATTATGCTTAGTTTGAAACAGTTTTCTTAATAGATTTAATAAGATAGGGTTATTTTTATAATGGAATTGGGCTTGTCAATTTAGTCCTATTGATTGTGGGAATAACTGTTTTCTTATAATTGTTACGAAAGTAGAGTTTTCCTGATACCATTTCTCCAAGCAACAGTGCTATCTAATGGTTACAAGTGGGTGGACTAGAACTAAAACCATAGGAAAGAGTTAAAAAATATAAATTGAGTTTAACTCCATTTGGATGTAATTTTTTGTTTTTCTTAATAGTTTTTGGCTTAAGTAAAAAAGTCAAAAGTCAAAACCCGTAAAAAAGGTGCATCTAAACGAGGTCAAATTGGAATTTTAGGTTAAAATTTGATTGTGCTTAAATCTAATTGTAGTTATTAGCATTAGTCAAATAAATTTTCTTTTTGGTATTATTTTCCACAGGATCACAGGGTGCATGAAATAATAAAAATAGAAATCAAGGGTATTTTGGGGTTCTTAGTGGGGTCGGGGTTCATTAAGAAAAGGAGAATGATTAAAGATGTCTGTTCCACAAGTGTATTAAACTATATGAATTCTTAAATATGTTATCTTGTTTACAATATTGGACATTTGAAATTTTCCACATGAAATGATTGTCAGCTAATTAATCAGTAATCACCAAACCAGTGTCTTGTATTTGGCTTTAGCTATGCACTTGAAGCTGTCTCTTTTTTTCTTTTTTTTGATGACTCAAAACAGTTATTCGATCCGGCACAACACCTGAGAGAGTCACCCAAATTGAGGTGGAAGCTGTCTCTTTAACTAGCTTTGGTAATGTTCTATTGTTTTCTCTGCTAACAACCTAAAAAGACCTATAAAAAAAAACTCACTTGTAGTATATATGTCTTTCAATTAATTTTAAAATAAAATTTTAACTAATTTATTTAACAATTACTTTCAAAAGCCATGGAAGCTAACCTTCACAATGGAAAAGGCAACAATGTTGTTCTTAACATTATCGAGCATTTTTACCCGTTTTTAATTAGTTTTTTAAAATATATTTTTTGCTATTATTTTTTTTATCAAAATTAATTTTTTAAATCTTTTTACAGGCTTTCAGTTTAGACTTTTAGCCTTATTTTTAATGAAAATCAAAATTAAAAGCCAATAAAAAATTAGTTGAAAAAGGGGTTAAAAAAGGGTAACTACATTTTACTCCTTATGGTTTAAGCCAAAATCAGATAATCTTCTTGTGGTTTAAAAATAAACACATAGCCCCCTGTAGTTTGGACTCATCTGTAAAATTGATGAAAATCGTTAAATGTAACGAAAATTTTGTCATAAGGATATTTTTGTTATACTATCTCTCTAAATTAAAACATAAAAAAGACGATTTGATCTTTTTATATGAAAATAAATGGTTGTTTTTGAAAAGTTTTTTTTTGTTATTTTATCAAATTTTTTTTTTGATGTTTCAATTTGGAGATATAAAATGACTTAAATACTCCTATGACATAATTTTCGTTAAATCTAACGGTTTCTATCCATTTTATAGCTAAATTTCAATAACAGTGGGTCGTGTTCATTTTTAAATCATAAGGAGTCATCTGATTTTGGTTCAAATTAAATAAGATAAAGTGTAATTATCTAAAAAAATAAAAACTTGATTGTGATTTTTTTTGTCATATTATATGGGATGTTTGGATATAGATTATGACTTATGTTTATGAGTTTTTAAAATTATATTTAGGTGAGTGATTTAAAAAAAATTATTATTTTTAAAACTAAATTTTCAAAAATAATTGATAGGTTATAACTTATAAACTTTGTGTCAAACATCCCCGTCTCTAAATCCTGTTGATTTGAGATTTTTGATAAACAGACAACACCAATATGTCCAGATGCATATATAATTCGGATAAACGGATGATCAACTGCCACGTATCAATAAACCCAATTAGACAACACCATTGCCACGTGGTGTCCATTCACACATGTCCAGCTCTATATATTGACAAATCCACACTGTCCGCTATTATTTCTGCTTCAATACTTCATCCGCGGACGGCCTCTAGATTCCTCCTCCAGAAGAGAAGGCCGACCGACCAGCAGAACAGAACCACCACACGATCGATTCGTTGAGATGTCAAGCTGCTGCTCGGAGTGTGGTACCAACGGCCACAACTCCCACACCTGCGGCGCTGCAGCCGGCGGCGGCTTTGACTGTGGTAGCTCCGGCGGCGAGATCATGCTGTTTGGCGTCCGTGTCAAGGTGGACCCGATGAGGAAGAGTGTGAGCATGAACAATCTGTCGCAGTACGAACAGGCTCAGGAGTCCTCTAATGTCGCCGTCGGTTACGCCTCCGCCGACGAGGCCGTTCACCACCAGTCCTCCGGTAATCGCGAGCGCAAGCGAGGTTAGATCTCCGATCATCTTCTCTAGCGGAAAGCGAAAAATCAAAATTTTTCCTGGTTTTTTTTTTTTTTAGCAAAGGCTAATGATTACTTCCAAAATTTACTGATTTAGTAGTAGTCAACTACTCTAATAACACCGATTGACTTTACTGGCAATCTGTTCGCTACAAGTTATCGTTTTAAGTTGTTTCTTCAATTATCGTTAATTACTTAATCGTTGATTTGCAATATTTTAAATCATTTATCAATATTTGTCTGTGAATATACTATATATGTGATACATATATACGCCCACACAAGTTTTCTGAATTGAAAATATTGATCTATTAGATGAGTATGGTACATTTTTCATTGTTCATTTCTACTAGTAATGTTTTTTGTGTAGAAAATAATTAATCTCAGAGTAGTGTTCTCGAGTGAATCGTCCCCAAGGCTAGTTTGCGATTATAAAGATCATAAATCTGTTGTGAAAATTGTTCTTTCTGTTTCTATTGGAATTTTTGTCCCTAAATTACAAGTCTGTGTTGATTTTGGATGTTGATTAGGGGTTCCATGGACCGAGGAAGAGCACAAGTTGTTCCTCTTAGGACTGCAAAAAGTAGGCAAAGGAGACTGGAGAGGAATTTCAAGGAATTTCGTGAAGACTCGTACCCCGACACAGGTTGCCAGCCACGCTCAGAAATACTTCCTCCGGAGAAACAACCTGAATCGGCGTCGCCGTCGATCCAGCCTCTTTGATATCACAACTGAATCGGTAATTGGATCGACTCATACCAATCTCATTGATTTCATCAAATAACATCATCTTTATTCTTGAAATTACTTCTTTTGCTTTTGGAAGTAAAGCAATTACATTGATTTCAGCTATAAAAAGCAAGAGAAGTGCTTCCAAATCATTGACTACGTTTTGGTTAGCATTAATTGCTTTTTGGAGCAAAAAACAATAGCTATGTCAGATTTCAAAAGCAAGGAAATTACTTCTTAAAATGCTGATCTAATGAGAGTCAAGCATTTGATGACGATTGTATTTGCTTGCTGATTGTTTGGTTTATTTTCTAAACATCTGTATGTGGTGATTATTAGGTCACTGCAATTCCAATGGAGGAAGAAAAAGTTTATCAAGAGAGCCAAACTAGGCCACTTGTGCCACCAACCCAACTGCCTCCTCTGGAAACTTCCAATATCAGTGGATCCCAAGTTCTGCCTTTTCCAGTGACTGTCCGTCCTGTTTTAGTACCGGTACAGATTGAGAATCCAATGGAAAAACTAACCCTAGGACAAGTTGATAAAGTGAATCATGAACCAGCAAAGCTGATCCGTCCGATTCCTGTTCTTCCGATCCCCAATGCGTCATCAATACTGGATCTTAACTCAAATCAGAATTCGACGGCAGATCCATCACCATTGTCTCTTAAGCTGTCACTTTCATCTGATCAGTATCAGTTGTCGAGGCATTCGGCATTTTTGGTGATGTCAACCTTCAACAATGGGGATAGCATTATCAGTGTCGCATGAGAAGGACATCATATAATTAGTGAAATTATAAAGTAAGAGAAGTGCAGGTAATTAGTTTGACTAGAATTGATTATTTGTTCTGTACAGACCAAAACAATGTAATGCCTTGTTGTAATCGTTGTCTTATGCCCTAGCCTTAGATTCCTGTTTATTTGTCTGTTTTTATTTGTAGTTTGTGGATCTGGGTGGATTTGGTCCAGTGGTTTTCATAGCTTCATGTGGGGGAAAATATCAAGTGGGGTTATTGGTGTGGTGCAGAGTCATTGTATTCCTTTGATGAAAATATAATTAATTTTGTTGCTTTGCTGTTTCTGTGATGGGTATTCCATTCTTGTGAATGTGGATAGAATTGTGCCATGCTAATAGGGGTAATGCCTAGTACTTGTAGAGGTCTCTAATAACTGTGGTGGTGGGGTATATGGTATCCATGGTTTTAATGAGAAAAGGATATGGTGTTCTGTGTGTGGTGGGTGTGCATTTAGTGGTTGATTTCACAGAAATGGTTGCTATCAATCTCAATCTCCCACTTTAGAAACCCTTTGATTTATTTGGTTGGTTGTCTCCCAAAGTGGGAAATTTGACATGAAAGCCTCTTGCTAGTAAAACAGATGGTTCTTGCAGCATAGGTCTCCCTTCTCATTGACCATCTGAAGTGAAACTCTGGTTCTCGTAGTGGTTCGTTTTTATTTGCTGTTTCTGCTGCTACTGCTGGTGGCAGCGGTGGTGTTGATAGCGTGACGAGTGGAGTTGGTGGTGGAAATGCATCTATTGTTAATAGAGTTGGTATGTTGGTGGTGGGTTATTCTATTTGGTACCAGCAGAGAAACATTTTACTTGGGATGGTTCAATGGGTAAGAATTTAAATTTTTCGCTCAATGCTTGAATTTGAATCTTCATAGTTGCTTATTGAGACTAAACCTACTTTTCAGCTTAGAGCACGTGTGGGATTTAAGTTTCAATCCCGACGTAATTGCGGTGGTGTCTTTTACAGATGACTCTGTGGTGTTGAGGGACAATATTACATGTGTAGAGTAACCTATTTACATATTCATTTTTCAGTATAAAAAAAAGTGAACATTTTTCTTCTAATCTCTAGCAGCGGTGAATTCTACTTTGCTGCACTTTGAAAACGGGCTTTCAAAGTATTTGTATATAGCACCCGCTATTGCTCTTTTGCCCTTCGAAGGAACAAATGCACTTTCACTATCTATCCATGTCTTGGTAATAAAATTAAAGCTGAAATAGGGCCAAGGGATGCCATAAAGGGATTTCCATAATCTAGATAAGTAGTGTTTCAAGATATTTCTTCTTCTTCTTCTTCAGTGTTGCTCGATTTGGTTTGGTGGGAGAGAACAAGTATGAAAGAACAAATTGATTTTGATGACGAGCATAATAATACTTGATTCTTAAGTTATCACCCTAGAATTCATCAATTAATCTGTTATTAATTACAGCTACCTCATTCTGTTGTAAGGTATCAATTACAGTTCCCATTTCTCCAACTCACTCCTTTTTTCCTTGTTTCCTTTTTTTTTTTTTTTCTCTTTTTCTTTTTATCGAATAGGACTCAACACAAACTGCCCATAAGCCAATTTGTTTATTTAATTACTTAATTTTTGGTATTTCTGAGAACTTCCTTTAACATCATTCATTGGCGAAGATAAAATGGGAGGCGAGACACGAGAGGCCGGTTTTAAAGGCACTCTTGGATACCCCTCGAGCACGAATAAATCTTCAGTAAGACGGTTGCACGGTGTAACTTTTGTTGTGTTTTGAATAATTCATGGTAGATGTCCCATTGAAATGTAAAATAATATCGTACCCGAAAAACTGGAATTTCTCCCCTTGCACTTGAGGTGTGGTGGCACAAGCCAATTTAGTTTTTTGGAGGTTTCAATAAATTCAGCACTAACAGTTGTCTGGTTTACTCTTATACTGGTAATTTGTTTCATCAGGTGAAAGCAAAAAAATAAAAAAATAAAAAAAAAAGAGAATTTTTTTTTAAGAACCTTGCTTAATAGCATTCGAAATAACTTTATAGATTAATCCTTCCAGGATGTTATACATAGGAAGAAAAAAAAAAAAGAACAGGCAATTGCTAAGAAATACGGACGCTTACAAGAAGATGCCGTATTTATGTCGGACAAATGTCGGATATGGCCACTGTCGAACACTTTTCGACATGTGTCGGACACCTCGAAGAAATACGAGTACTGATTCCGATTTCCAAACATCTAGAGGATGCACTATGAATAACAAACAATGCCAAGTTTAGTTGAATTTTTCCGTATGTCAATTGGGTATTTCATAAGCAAATAGACTTGGTGCAGATTGTTCTCATCTACTGCTTTCTGTTCATCTTCAGCAATGTTTTTCTTCTTTTATTCTTCCCCTACATTGTTTACCATTGGTTCCCAAAAGTTGAATTTTCTGCCTTATTTTGTTTTTCTGTTAGAAAGAATATGAGAATGGTGCTTTAATAAATTAATAAGATACAAGAACAAGCAGCTGGAGAGAATAATCTACAGAGATTGAACTTATCATAGCAAAGAAAATCCGAGGCACGGAAATTAATTGATTGTCAATTTGGTAACAGCAAGAAGCTTTACTTTGGGGTTGGTTAATAGAAGTAGCAGACACCACTTTCTTCTGTGGAGAACTTAGAAAATGGACCAATTTAGAGGTTTGAAATAGAATTAACATACCAACACAAATGGCTTCCCAAAATGAAATTAAAATTGCCAGTATGCATAGACCGGTTCGTGGTTCAACCCATTTAAACCTTCAGTTGAAGATTATTGCCCTACTAATTCCACTAGAAAATGGAATTAAAAGAAAAGAAAAACAAAAGAAGATAAAACATGAATCTATTGCCTGAGTTGTCCAAGCACACAACATTATACCACTGTTTTTTAGTGTCTGGTTATGAACAACCTAAGAGTTGATAACACATGCTCTAAGGTTTTTGAAGAATTAAGCAAGAAAATTCTCCTCATGAGTTGATTGTTGCTATTCTTTGGAACTCTAAATAAACAAGTGGATTTTCAATCTTAGGCAGGTACAAAAAGAAGTCTGTCTTTCCACATTTCTGAACAATGCGGTTAAGTTTGTATTTCCAAGTTCTCCCCCAAGATGCCTAGCAAACTGCAACTGTAACTTGATTTGATCTTCTTGTTGAGAATACCATTAAGATAGGAGTACAGATTCCATATGGATAATTTTTGCATATGTCATGGGGTATTGCATAAGCAAATAGATGAGGGAAGAGATTCTTCTCTTCATCTTTCCACACATCTGCAGCTGTGTTTTTGCTTTTCTAAAGCTCTTTCCCATACTGTTTATCATTGCTTCCCATCAAAGTTGAATTATTCTTCGTTATTCCCTTGTTTGTGACTTTTTTCTCCTCTATGTCATTTGGACCTCATCAAATTTTATGCTTCAAGTGGATGAGGAAAGTTGCTGATCAGTTCAAGAAAATTAGGAAGTGAAAACAAAGGAGGGATGAAGAATAAAATGGCAAGTTGTCACATATTAAGTACACTCTTCCTTTTTTATTTTTTATTTTTTATTTTTTTTATCTCTCTCTCTCTCTCTCTCTCTCTCTTTTCCTTCTTTTTTTTACTCCTCTATTTGAGAGGAAATAAGGTACCCACTTGGGATATGGATTTCTTCCATCTCAATTTCCAGGAGATATGCTTGCTAAATTATCATGGTATGTGATAGCTAGGATCCATAATATCCTTATTCCTCGAGAGGATAAAAAAAAAAGCAAAATTAATCTAGTAACTGGGTTAACTTGACGGAAATACAATCAGAGAACCATTGATATGTGAAAAGGAAAAACAGGCAAAATTATATATAAAACAGGAGTGTAACACATAGGGACACAGCTTTCACAATGCAACACTTCACAAGCTTTACTTGAGAAACATGAGGTCTTCTTACAGGAGAGGAATCAAAGCAGAGAGCAAGAATCTTCCATGCTTAGCACTGATCATAAACTTGCTCCGAACAAGCAAAGCATTGATTTATTCAAACCATAACAGTAGCAGGCAGAAGTGGAAAGAAAAGGGTGAGTACACTATTTATTAGAAAGTGTTGCTGCTTCATCAATTGGTTCAAGTCGGAACCTCTCGCGAACGCTTGAAATATAAGCTGAAGCCTTATGATCATCGCAATTGTCATAATGAATCGGCAATATAGACCCACTTTCTTGAATTGACTGATTCATGTAAACGCCAGGCTTAGAGCTGCTGTTTGCCCTTCGTATCTTTAGTTTCTTCTCACTCTTCTCCCTAATAGACTTGTTGCTTGTGCCCTTGTTGTTCATGGCTACTCCTAGCTGATAGTACTCTCAAGAAAAGTTGAGATGAATGCATATACACTAGCATACTGGGTTTATATAAGCTTATGATCCTTGCTTTCTACGCAATGTGAAAAGTAAAGTGAGTTAGAACAAGATTCTTTACTAAATGCGTTTCCATTACTACGTGGTTACTCAGCTAACCACATGATTAATGAAGTAGTTGTGCTGTGGTTTATAAGTGCGGTGACCAGCAACCAGCAATCCTATTTGGGTATTGACCATTGTAGTGCTTAACTAGACAGGAGGGGCCTAGACGGGCCTTCTCTTTACTTATTCACAATTGCTTTGTATCACCTTCATGAGGAAGTTTTCACATTATCTTCTCTCTCTCTCTCTCACACACACGCACGCACACAAAAAGACTAGCAAAATCGAAGTCAAAAAGGTACTTCAAAACCGAAGTCAAAAAGGTACTTCAATACGTAAGGTTAGGAGAATAACATCATTTTATTAATGAGGTATCATAAGCTGATAAAATTATGAAAAATACATGAATTTTTATCCTAGTAACCTAAACTTAAGCAGCCAGTGGAAACTTTTTCTCAAAACTTCCCCGCTATAAATATGACATTATTGGTGATAAGGAATTCAACATGTTCAGTTGGCATGCTTTCACTGCTTGTGTTAGATGAAATTGAAAGACAAAGTGCTCAGATCCTAATATTCCAGCAAAAGAGAATTGGAGATAGATCAAGCACTTTTGCACAGTTGTTGTCACTAACAGATGATCATGAGCTAGCAGCATTTCAAACTGTTGAAGTGGATATGTAGATAGAAATTAAGATTCAAGCTTTTGAAGCGCTGGAAGGGGATAGAAGAGCTAATTTTGTTCTGGGTTTCTAAGATTAGTAGGTAACTGCTTTATTACATCCTAATAATTAAGCACTCTTTATTTGGTGCATATAATCCATTATTAGTATACGTGCACCAAGGTTTTTATTTCTTTCCTGAAGGTCCAAATGCCTTAACAACTAAGTTGAGGATTGAAATAATCTACCTTGTCTGATGACCTTTGCAGCCTCTTGGCACACGATAAATGAACATAGAAACATTAAGAAGTTGGACTAGGGCACTTTGAAGAATTAAGCCAGAAAATTCTCCTCATGAGTTGATTGCAATTCTTTGGAACTCTGAATAAACAAGTAGATTTTCAATCCTAGGCAGGTACAAAGAAAAAGTTTTCTCTTTCGACATTTCAGTACAACGCGGTCAAGTTTGTATTTCAAAGTGCTCCTCCAAGATGCCTAGCAAACTGCAACTTTAATTGGATTTTATCTTTTTTTGAGAAGACCATTAAGATAGGAGAACTTACTGCATTATTTCCAGATGAGGCACTATCGATAATTTTTGCATATGTCATGGGTATTGCGTAAGCAAATAGATGCGGAAGAGATTCTTCAGTTCTTCCTTCTCCAGGCAGTATTTTGCTTTTCTAAAGCGCTTTCCCATACTGATAGAGCAGTAAATTTGTATGGTTTGCCCTCAGGTTCTTGTGAGCTGTTTCGGTTGACTGTAAAGGGATTTTGGACTCTTGAACACCAGTGTGGTGCCTGCCAAAAACCCTCCAATGACAAAGTTAGACTTGAGAGGATCAATCTACAGAGTTTTTGCTAGGGTTTTTTTTGTTATGCATAGCTTGGAGATGGGGGTTACCTCCTTTTACGTCCATGGGTGTGGTCTCCACAGTGTCTGCAAATGGTTAGTGGGGCAATGAGTATCTTCTCACGCGGCTACTCATCATTAGGCAGTCAGGTCTCTAGCATGGTAGTTGTGGGAGTGGTTGTCTTCCACATATGGCATCTCTTGAGGCACCTGTCAGGCTAATGTTGGCATGTAGCAAGGGGAAGTGGTTGATCCACTACATGTCCTGTCCTCTCGGCAGTACACAGTCAGGCTAAGTGTTAGTGGTGGCCCTCACAGGCCAGTCGAGGAGATGTGGTTGGCATGTTCCTACTTGGGATGAGTGGCCAGACTGATCAAATCCGGTGTGCTAGACCTCCTCCTATTCAGTATTGCCATGGTGCTCCGTTGTGCGTGGTCTTCCCGATCAGCCTCTTACAGGGTCCTGGTCAGCACTTGCCTGATCGGCCCCCATTAGTTGTCCCCAATTCCTCTGAATACCCAGAGCATGGTCAGGGGAATTCATACGTCGGGTGTGTCCTCGTGGAAAGGAGGGGCACATTTATAGCGCCACAGGCGCATTTATGGCCATAGTTGGCAGTGACCAGGCGAGTCGCTTCACGCCCTCATGACGTGGAAACCTTTTATTGGGCTTCATTCGGCGATGTGACTTGTCAATCACCTATCGTTGGATCTATGGTTAATGAGTTGATTTGAATTGTTGATTTTGAACAGGGGGTTTTAGACTTGGCGTTTCCAATCCTTGGTTGTCACTTTGCATACTTCGCACTTGGGCCGTTTCTGGTTTTCGAGAGTTCTCTCCTTCATCTCCCTCTTTGCTTCTTCGTGTATCAGTGCTTAGAGGATCAAGCATCCCTCTTCATTGGTAAGATCTCAAACTACTACTCTTTTCCCTCCCATGCGATTCTTCTTGGGGCGTTGCTACTGGTATTTTTTTCAAAACATGGGTTGTCCCTTCTTTCCAAAGGTTTGTTGGGAATCTGAGGTTGTTCGAGTTTGTTTGGGAGTCCATTGACAATAGTTTCAAGTCAGCCAGGAGTAGGGGTGCACAAAAGACCCGAAAAACCTGAGAATCGAACCAACCCGAGCCCCTTAGGTTGGTTTGGTTGGGTTTTGGCATACCTATGGTT